>JAJQOW010000795.1:0-81922 GCA_037975125.1 Latrodectus hesperus | reverse complement strand
TTATTTGTTTCATTAAATATTTGTCAAAATTGGAGCATTTTATGTTGTTCACTCATATTGCATTTAAGATTTCACCGAAAAAGAATAATTCGGGAATCACATAAAAAAAAATTTCAAATTGTTCGTAGCTACTGTTTTAATTAATATCAACAATTGCAAAAAGAAAATTTGTCATTTTTACGTTTAACATTCGATAAAGTATTTCAAACGTTTTCGATTATATTCCTGTTTATTTGAAATTAAAGTTTTTTTATTCAAAATTTTTATACCTTTTTAAGTTCTTATACATCTGAGAAATCTGCTGGTTTTACACATTTCAATCGTAGATATCGGAAACTAATTTTTAATGGAATCAAAATTTAAATTAAAAATTGTTTTTTAAAAATTTTACTCTCGAGAATTTTATTTCTTTCATGTAATTGTTAGATATGTCATAAATTCATTGTATTTATTTGACTATGCTGTTTTTTAAGTAATATTTGCTTATTGAAAAAATTATTTAAGTATTTTTCCCTAAATAACCATTTTAAAATAGTAGAAGTAAAACAATTTAATTTATAATCATTATGAATATTGATAAATGCAATGATATGGGAACTCTTTTTGTTTAATTATTAGTCTTACTTTTAATAGCTTCTTTTAATGCAAATTATATTACCCTCCAATACTATATAATGTGCAAATTTAGTCATGGATTATTAAAATAAAATTCAATATTAAAATCAATGAAAAATTCAAACTATAAATTTTAATTAAAATTTACAATATGTATTTTTTAATATTACTTTTTATATTTTTAATTGTCTAATCTATACAAAACCGAAAACTATCTCATTAGTAATTAAAGTAATTACTATTTAGGTATCTGGGCGATCAATTCCACTGAGCTATAAGTGCACTGGAGTAAGAAATTTATTGACAATATTAAGTAGAGTCTAAAGGTGTTTTAAGATTTATGGCTCTTGTTTATGTATGTCTCTTGTTAAGTATGTTTTATTTTTATAATAAGAAAAATCAAAAATGAAACATTTGAAATTTTTAGATTATTAATTAAATATAAACTACTACCCATTTGGAATGAAATCAGAAAATAAACCTCTAATGAAGGAAAAGTTTTTTTTATAATGTTCTAATGTAACATTCTTATTATAAAATTAACAAATCAAACAAGTAGAGCATTTTGGAACAAAGTACATTGCTGAAAAAGTACTCAATATAATATTTTCTAAGTTTAATTGTGTATAAAACTTGAACAATAAATAGCAATCACAGAGAACTAGAAGTTTCTATAACATAAACATTTCAGAAAAGAACAAATCTTTCTATTATCCTTTTTTCAGTATTACAAATAATTAATAATTTAGTAAGTTTCAATGTTCTAATTCCAGTTTGATATAAAAATAATAAATATATTTATTGTACATATATGTACTTACCATATATTTAGTTCTACTTTATTTATGATCTTTTGCTTGACCCTTTTTCTTAGAATGTATTTATATTTAGTGTATTTTTCTTAGAATTGTGTGTGCTTAAGAATGTTATACTGAAGAACCTAGAAGCAAAATTCATTTTACTTGTACGTATTCCTAACATTATAATTCTGCAATTTTGATCTGTACAAAACACTTACAATAAACAATAACATGACAGTAAAATTTATTGTGATGTAAATGATTTCATAAATTAGTATTGTTGAGTTCTATTAACTATTTTGACAGAAATTTTAGCTTTTATAGCATTTTAAAACATATTTTTAGGTACACTATGAATAAGATAATTTGTGCTTACAAGTTTCTCATGAGCGAAGTTTAAGGTAAATGTCCAATCACCAAAAATTCTTAATGGCATATATCTTATTATTTTATAATCTAATTAAATATATTACTTACTAAAAATAATCAACCACTTTAATAAGCTTAAATATTTCGTTTTGACTATTCTATATAATAATATACTTGTTAACTATTCTGTATAATAATATACTTAATTTTGGTTAAATTTGACAGTAAAATTTCTCACTGGTTTATCAGTATATTTCATCAGTTATTTTAGAAGTCTTAAAATGAACAGCTACAATGAAAATTAATTATTTATTAAAAATAGGTCCTAAATTCAAGCAAGATAAATTTTTATCTATATACTTTAGCTCCATTTATTTCATTTTTTAAATAAGAATACTTTTCTGTTATATACACATAACCTTATAACAAACGCGTAAATTACAATAAAATACATTTAAGTTAATTATTAATTAATATAAAGCTGATTAGAATATTACATTAAAATACAGTTAAAATATAAAGCAATTAATATCAATCAGGAATAAAATTTAAATATGAAGATAAATTGTGAAATATTATATCAGGCTCTCATACATGTTTTTAAATAGATAATCTTACTTGCTACATATCTGTATCTCTCCATCATTTTAAGTAGGAAATTGAGCATTTAGTGTCAAGTGTTACCAGGTATATGCATATCAAATGAGGCGATTGCTAACAGATGTCCCCACGCATATATGCTAACATTACGAAATCGTGACCCGTGATTTTTTTATAGTTTGACTTTTGATACTCACGTTTAGTTTGCATTTGGACAAGTGTCAATGTGAATTGTGATTTTCTTACTGTGTTGAAAATGTCGAATTTTATACCTTCCGACCACGATTCGCGGGAAGCATTAATTGTTTGTTACCATCTGAAGAAAAATGTTGCCGAATCACTTAAAATGCTTGTAGAAGAATACAGTGGCAATGTTCTGAGCCAAGTGCAGTGCTACAGGTGGTATGAAAAGTTTAAAAATGGTGATTTCGATGTGAGAAACGAGAGGAGCATGGCGGACCAGCAAAAAAATTTGAAAATGCTAAATTTCAAGCATTACTAGATGAAGATGATAGTCAAACGAAAAAAACATCTTGAAGAACAATTGAATGTTGACCAGGGCTCTGTTTCCCGTCGTCTGAAAGCAATGGGCAAGATAATAAATGTCGGTAGATGGGTACCACATGAGTTAAATCTCTTCCATTTCTAAACAACTTACTTCTAAAACCTGAGCTGACTCTCCTGCTCACCCATGGTACTTCCAAAGACATCCTGGAGCCGCCACAACATTTAAGGGCTCCAGAATACATCAGACGACACTGTCTCGACTTTCTAGAAAGAAAATACCCAACATGCCCCCAGTGCGACAATGCTCCGTTTTGCCCGCAACACATCTTGAAATGCTTGGGGTTTTCTCGCGAGGAGGATGTGAAAAGTCCACAGCTGCTTTTGGACTTTTTGGCTGTCTATAATCTCATGGATCTGGTTTAGTTCTACCAGACCAGATGGGGATTAGTCCCACCACCATCACATGAGTTATGGACCGTCAGCAGGAAAATAGAAAAATCATGTGCGAAATGTTGCTTGCCCGTTACAAATGCAAGTCGCATCTTCATGGTATTGTGACTGGCGCTGAAAAATGGATTTAGTATGAGAATCCCAAAATTAATCGATCCTATATTGACCCCGCACAACCATCCAAATCAACCTCAAGGCCGAATCGCTTCGGCCGCAAGACAATGCTGTGTATTTTCTGGGACCAGGAGGGACCAATCTATTAAGAGCTTCTCAAGTCCAGCGAAACCGTTAGTACTGATCCCTACAAGCAACAATGACTTCATTTGAACGATACTATAATCGAAAAACGCGAGCAATACAAGAAACGGCAGCACAAAGTGATTTTCCTTGATGACAACGCACCAAGCCACAATGCTAAACCGGCCAAGGACATCATTAAATCACTCCTCTTTGAGCCCTTAGCGCATGTGGCTTATTCCCCAGACTTGGCTTCTACCGATCACCACCCATTTGCATCATTGTTACATGCATTGTTTGACCAGTGATTCACTTCTTACGAAAACGCCAAATTTTTTTTTGCTGACTGGCTGCCCTCAAAAGACCAATTATTTTTTTTGATGTGATATTCACAAATTGCCCAAAAATTGGAAAAGTGTGTAGTTAGCAATATACATTATTTCGAATAAAGAAATTTAAACAGTTTTCGCAAGTTTGTTGCTTTATTTTTTAAAAACAATCGTCTCATTTCATTTGTGTACACCTGATTTTTTATTTTTAAATAAAATTAAATAATTGTCAATTAAAATCAAACTTCTTATCAGTAAAACCAGAACATTTAACTACACTAAATAGATATAGTTTTTAATAATTCGTTATGTTTAAATATAATTTATTAAAGAATATTTTTAACAAATCCAGATATAATTATAAAAGTAACTAAATATATAGAATATTTTTTTTTATCCTTTATAATGATAGTGTTCCAAATGTTTTTAGTATAAATTAAAACTGGTGTTACAAATGGAATAAAAATAACTTTAAGGTTTTTTAAAATATGTAGCTTACTTCAAATTTTTCAATTATTAGATAATTAAAGTAATATATAATTATTGGTAAAATAGAAAAGTGTGGTAAGCATGTAATAGATATTAAATATATTACTTATAAATATTTTCAACAAAGACGTTATTATAATACGAAGTTAAATTACAAATTATCTTGAAACAATTGAACGAATGCAGAATTTTTATACGCTACCAGAAAAAATATGCAAAAGAGTATTACCAAAACTAAAATTACTTCTTTTAAAAAATGATATTAAATTTAATTTTCTTAGTTATTAATGAAATGTAAAAAATTGTATTAAATAGAATACATATTATTTAAAACTTAAAAAGTGTACTCATACATTTCTGTAGTACATTTTAAATAAAATAATGACAGTGTAGTGGATGTCAAACTACAAATCCGAAAGAATATGCTCTTAAACTGGAAATAAATTTTAGTAAAAGTAATTACAATCGCGCGTTTGATTTATACAATTATTATATTCAGTATTGCCAGATGACAATAAAATATAAGAATTTTTATTCTTTTAAAAAAATCAGAAAATTATTAAAATTGAGTGCATTAATTTAAGTTATTTTGTAAACGATATTTTATTGATTATCTTTTTTCCTCAAAAACATTTTTGTTTTCCATTTTCCATTAAATATAAATTGAGAATATACGTAGTTAAGCCAAATAATTGATTTTAAATTTAACAAATATGTGTTTAAGTGTATTTATTTTATAAACAACTTCCGGTTTTTTAAAATAAAAATAATATTTTATGCTACTATTTTTTTACTCAAACATGATTTCCATATGCTTAATTAGTCAAAATAATATATATATATATATATATATATATATATATATATATATATTACCATTTTGTATCTTTTATTTAAATAGAATCTCATAAATTATTGGTTCGTTATGAGAATTTTTTTCCAAAGAAAAAAACAATTTGTAAATTTGTAAAATTACAAAAACACATTTTTAGTCATTATATAACTTTTTTTCATTTCAACAAAGGTGGAAGGTTTAATGCCTTTATTAAATAATTTAATACTGAAACTTTACGATAAAGCTAGCAGCCGAATGGTTAGCGCTCATGCCTTCGATTCAACAGTTCGTGGGTTCGAATCCCACCTTGGGCATGGATGTTTGTAGTGGTTCGGAATCCACTTTAAACCATGGGTTCCGGTCTAATTAGCACTCGTGTGCAAAAAATGACCGTTGAGCGACAAACAAACCAACAAACCAAACTTTCTCCTTATGAAACGTCGCTAAAAACAGCCAATTGCAAACAATGTTAAATTCTGCTAACCGACAAGGTCGTCACCTTAGAATCAGATTTCTTTACCACGCCAAAGCAGGGGAAAAATATTAAAATGACAACTTATATTGAAAACTCCTGTCTCCATTAATAAAGCCAATGAATACTTGGCTCTGAATTAGGTTTAAAACGCATCACCTCCTGTTCACGAGAAAAACATTTTCCCCAACACAACCACCGCAGACAATATGATTATTTATTATAAACATATAAACATCTTAAAATGACCTTCGTTACTACCACAGAAATATTATACTGGCTCGTTGAAAAACAGAAAATGCTTAATAATGAGCATAAGAGTATTTAATATATCAGATGAAAGAATTGCTATCAAATTTATTAAAAAATATTACTACAAGGAAATTCTTTAGAAGGGCTTTCCGTAACAAAATTAAAAAATTAATATACTTATACAGGGATCATTTATTTATTTTTAATATTAAACTGCTTTATGTAAATGATGAGAAAACTTAAAATAACTACTGCAATATTTTGATCTTTGCCTCACTCTTAATACTTTCCTTAAACCATTCGAAACGGGCCAGGTTATCTACTTTCTAAAATAGAATAAAAACCTAAGACAACCAACCTCCTATCGGCTAATCTGTTTGCTATCAACTCTAGGGAAGGTTTTGGAGAGAATGACCATAGGAAGACTCAAACATCACCCGCATAAGACGAATTTTCTTACTAATCACCAATACGGATTCCGAAGCAACAGCTCTACACGCCTTCCAAACACTTAGGAGCCTAATTGACGAATCACACGATGAGCAGAACTACGTGGCACTGATTGCGCTGGATATCCAGCTGGCTTTTGACTCGCTTTGGTGGTCTTGGGCTGCGCCAAGCAATACTACAAACTTGATGTCCAAGTAATATAACATCCATGATCTTTCGGGAAGGCTGAACACTCACCACAGTTTATGATGGACGGTGCGTCACAATTCCTCACATAAGGGGATGTCTACAGAAATCTGTTGGTGGCCCCATCCTGTGGAACGTCTTCTGTAACAAATCATCAACATTCTACTGTTCAGAACATACCAAAGTGATTGTCATTGCCGGCGACATGTTATTAGAAGTAGAAGGCAATACCAAAGCATACCTACAATCATATTGCAATGATTTTTGGCAACTTTTTTTTCCCAAAAATATCTAACTATTTATTTTATAACCTTAAATGCTATACTAGGAAATTATTTTAAAATGGTTTGATTAGAGCATATTATCCTTATTTTTTGCAAACGAGGACTGATGACAAAGGGATCTATTGCTGAAAGATTGTTAAAGCAATAAGCAATATCCAACAGTTGACCAATGTTCAAGCCAGTTAGCTACCGGATTGGCATTATGAATTGTTAGTTATTTTACTTATGTATATAATTCATGTGATTATATTCAATATAACTTTATCATTCTCTATCATGATATTTTGTTTTATTATAAAATAATATTAATAATAAATTTTTTGTCTCAAATAGTATTCAATTTACTTGCAAACGAGCACTAAAAAGACTTGTGTAAATTCTTTCATATGTGTTTCTTAAATATTAATATAAATCAATTAATATTATTTATATAAGAAATCTTCCATTTTTGTTTACAATATTTAAGCTTTTTTTCCATTATTTTCTGTATTGGAACAATGTCAATTTTCTTCGGATAATACAAAATCCTCAATTATTTTTCTTGTGTGCTTTCTTTCTAATGTTACCTTTGGAAAACAATAAAGTTCAATTGGTCGATATCCTGGGATAGAGAAAAGATTACTTTTTTTCCTCAGCAGCGAAATTGATTTTTCACCCGTAGGAATATATATGACAGTTTCTTTTGAAATTGCAAGAGACGTTCTATAAAATTCACAACTTTTACTAAAGTGTTTCTAAAACTATAACAGATTATCCAAGGTACAAATAATCATCATTATATTTGTTTTTTATTAGACTTTTTTTACAAAAGAGCATAATTATTTTCAATTGTTTAGTACTATATTAATTTTTCCAAAGCACATTACTATCATTATAATATTTTTTAATCTGATATTTATTCTTTATTTTCTCATAATAGTCATTAATTGTTCCTTAATATGATATATAATCTTTTAAAGCATATGATAGTTATTAAAATAATCTTTAATAAGAGAACAGTACTTTAAAAAAACAAATATGAGTATTATTTATAAATACTCATATTTGTTTATTATATTTTATAAAAAATCGACTAGATTTTTTTAAAGCTCATGTTTTTCCTAAAAGGAATTTTAAAAAGAAATTTAATCTACAGCAGTTCCCGTATTACACGAGATTCTTATGACGTTTTTGACAGATATTCTTATGGGATATGGACGGATATTCTTATGGGGGATTACTGTATTGTAGCACATAACGCGATTTCATATTAGTCGTATAACACGCGTTTCCCCCTATATAACCCGGGGATTACAGGGATTACATTATCTCCACATTATATTCCTGTAAATCGAAATTTATAATGATTTGTATACTTCACAATCAATTTTGCGTACGTTTGCACACTGTCTCAATTGTGTTCTTATAAAATAAAATTACATTATTGATCTTTGTACAGTCGGCTAAAAAAGATGTCGCGCGATGGAATGTTATTTCAGATAACTCTACAGCGAATAAACATGTGACAAAACTGTTTTTGAAATTATTTTTCAGTTTCATTTGTGTAAGTTTTTTTTATTTAAAATATTCTCAGTTTTATTTTATTAAAACGCTCATGTTTCGTACATATAAGTTTTTCTTAATATTCGATTTTAACCGCCTTTAAAGCTGACCAACTTGTCTAGTGGTCAGTGGGGCCTGACTAAGGATAAGGAGGTCCAGGGTTCGAATCCCGGGTCGGGCATGGATGTACTTTCTCTCTCTATCTATCCTGTCTTTGTCCTTTCCTTGTATGAATGAGGTGTGAATGATTGCCTACCCTATAAAACGGGTCCCTATGGCATATGTGTATTGAGGAATTCGGATTCCACACCAAAATAGGGTTCAGTTGGAAAAGTGGAGCAGCGCACCCCTTGTTGCCATCTAGCTGGCACACGACAACAACAACAACAGATCTTCAGCACTCTAATTTCTGAACGTTCAGGAATTTTTTAAAAGAATGTTTATGTTTAAAAGAAAGTTAAAATATACCATGTTATGGGGGAATTACTGTATTTTTTTGTAACACATAATAATTATTAGCAAGATTAAAATAAATATTACTTTATTTACTTCAAATTTAAATCAGTCAATTAGTTATATACATACTAATTTAAATAGTATGCATAAAATTTAAACAATATCAATTCTAGAAATAAATACTTTATCACAAAATGAAAATTATCAGAGTAACTGAAATTTACGTTATTCAAAAAAACTTACTAAAAGAATAGCTCTTTTAGGTAATTCGCTTTAAATATCTTAGTTACCATCAATATTCATGTGGGAAATTCAATTAAAATATTTAGAATCACAGCTTTTTTCTCGATATGTATTTAAAAATATGGAGTATTTGGATTGCACAAAATGAAGACTGCGTATTTTCAAGCAGTTGGAATATTCAATTGGTTTTATTATGTTTTTAAATAGTTTTTTCACAAAAGAAATTTGTACTTATTTCTTTTGATGTTTACCTATTATTCTTAAATAAGTCGTATGTAATTAGTTCACTTCTGAAATTACTTACAGGATAAAGGTTTAAAATCTAAATATTTAGATCATGTTCTTCTTCTTTACAGTTTTAGAAGTGCAATGTTATAATTCCGAAATTAAAAATGGAAATAGATATCTATATGTGCAGATATGATAAATTTTTTACAATTGCATGTCAAAATCAAGAACATGGCTTTCACAAATCAGAGTAAGTATGTCAAAAAGCAATGATAACATTTATTCTTTGGATTATTTAATTTTCCCCGTGAAATCATAGATTGCTTTTGTGTGTGTGATATGTGTAATTACAAGATTATCAATTTTCCCGGTACCAACAATGAACGGGGTTGCAAAAATCTTTATGAATTCTGAGAATACGAGTAAAGAGTAAAAGAACATGTTTTTCCATTTATGTAACTATAAATACTTGATTTGGATTGAAAAAAAAACTAAGGATTGATTTGGATTGCACAAAATGAAATATGTTAAAAAAACTCCTTAATTTTCATTGGCTTTTACGCTGGAAGTGCAGTAATACCTTATGAATCCGGAATAGTAGGGAATCCAGGACATCCGGATTATTGAAAGTTCAAATTAAACAAAATCTATATAAATTGAACCTAAATATATAAGCATACTACTGTACATATTAAGAACTGTATTTTGAATTCAAGAGATTGAAATATAACATTGGATAAGAAAAAAATTAAGTACAGTACATATACATTCTTTTACTGATTTTCAAATATTTAAATTACTGTATTGTATTTTCTCAATCTTGGGACATTGTTAAGAAGTATTGGGGAACCCGTGTGGCTTAAGTGCGCTAACGTTTGGCATTCGTAAAATAAATAAATAACAGTATTTTACTTACGATAAAAACATTAGATGAAAAGTATATAGAAGATGAAGATGATAAGCTCTGAAAGTTTTAGGCCTCTCCAGAGCTTATAGTTTTCACACCCTTCCCAGAAGACAGACTGAAAGTATCATTATTTTACTTACAATAAATACAATAAATATTTCATATACGAGTATTTTGAACACGAAGGTTTAGGCCTTCAGAGCGTATCGTCTTCAATCCCTTTCCTGTAGACAGACAGAAAGTGAGTGGGCTGACAGAGAGATGGAAGTGAAAGTATACTGCTTAACTCATTCAAGATCAACACAACACTCCAGCTTCAACAAAAATGCAACATTTAGAACTAGTAATAAATTATATATATATATATATATATATATATATATATATATATATATATATATATATATATATATATATATATATATATATATATATATATATATACACAGTCCAGTCACATTAATGTGACCACCACGTACTTTCCACGTCAGAATTAAATAACCAATCTCAGAAGGCAGGTGACAGCACAGTGCAGCTGAGCGTATATAAAGGGTGTTTGAGGGCTTCGGAAAACATTTCAATCGTTGGCGTAATGCAGAAACGAAGCGATTTATCCGACGTCCAAAAGGGCATGATCATTGGCTTTCGGGCCAAGGGTGGAAGCATTTCCGAAACGGCTGAATTTGTGAACTGTTCGCGTGCCGCCGTGGTAAAAGTGTACCGTGCATGGCAAAATGGGACTGTCCAAAATCAGCGACGTAGCAAATGTGGTGCACCACGGGCCATAGATGACAGAGGCGAACGACGGTTGCGGAGATGCGTTCGGGCAGATAGACGGGCTACCGTTGAGCAACTGACCACCAAAATGAACCAAGGGGCTACCAAAAGTGTCTCCCAAACTACTATTCAGCGAAAATTGCTGCGTCTGGGCCTCTGAAGCAGACGCCTGGTTCGTGCACCTATGCTGACTACTGTTCATCGACTGCGAAGGCTAGAATTTGCACGCCAGTACAGCAGCTGGACGTCCACTGAGTGGCGACAGGTTGCGTTTTCAGATGAACCGCGTTTTATGCTCCATCGAACAGATGGACGTTGGCGTATAAGGCGTGAAACCTCTGAAAGGAACCACCCTGCAACCTTTGCCGGAACGGTCCAAGCTGGAGGCGGGAGCATTATGGTCTGGGGAATGTTTTCCTGGCATTCTCTGGGTTCACTGATCATTGTGGAAGGCACGATGGATCAATACAAGTACGCATCTGTCCTTGCTGACCATATTCACCCCTACATGCGCATTGTTTTTCCTCAGGATGATGGCATCTTCCAGCAGGACAAAGCGAGGTGCCATACAGCTGCCAGTGTACGTGCGTGGTTCGAAGAGCACCAGGATGAGTTTACCGTCCTCCCCTGGCCAGCAAATTCACCTGACTTAAGCCCAATCGAACATCTGTGGGACCATCTCGATCAAGTTGTTCGCGCCATGGATCCTCAACCGCGTAATCTCGCACAGCTGGCCACGGCATTAGAGTCGGCATGGCTCAACATCCCAGAGAACACCTTCAGGGACCTAAGTGACTCTCTTCCTGCACGTCTCGCAGCAGTCCGCTCTGCGGAAGGTGGTTATTCTGGCTTTTGTCTGATGGTCACATTAATGTGACTGGACTGTGTGTATATATATATATATATATATATATATATATATATATATATATATATATATATATATATATATATATATATATATATATATATATATATATATACCTTTGCGACATTTTTTCATCGCCAAGCAATTCAAACGCTTTTACCCTTTAAAAAACCATACGAGAAAAAAACAAATCTGGCAGCAAAAAAATCCGAAAAGCAACAAAAACTCAAATTGGTATTAGATTTAAAGGGAAACCGACAATACTATAATGAAAACAAATGAATTCAGAGTTGACGAGAAATCTCTTAGGGGATATATAATACTTACACCCATTATTGTAATATCATGTCTTTTATTTAATATGTTAATAATATGCATGTAAGCGCAAGTACATAGCTGTCCAGATCTAAGCGAAGTCTGGTTTAATAGGGCTCAGATTAATAAGAGGTTTACTTTACTAATGGCAGAAATATTAAAAATGGAGTACATATCGATTTATCGGGTCTCCACTATTGATTAACGATTTCACACACATATATTAATAGAATTATTTAGTATACGTTTATAAATATAGAAAATATAGAAATATTTTCATGGGAATTGAAAATAATGTTAAATATATTAACAAAGTCACACTCTATAAATTTTGTCGAAAATATCTTTATTAGGTTTACAATATTCTTAACGTGAGGATTAAAATTCATGACCTATATCAGGAATGTGAGAAAATTGATTACGAAAACACAGATTTAATTTATCCCGTAATAAACCTCATTTGAAATAATTAAATTTAAGTATCATTCTTGTCATTAAAGTGTTTGTCAAGAAATTGTTATGTTAAGAATTCTATGTAGTGTTAAAATAATCTTAATTAGTTTTGCATGCCTTTACGAAACAGAAATCAGTAAAATATTGCTTTCGTTTAGCCATTTTCATTCTTAGTTAACACTTTCATGGGAAACACATCAAAAATTTGAATGCATGGTCATTGTGTTTAATTATTATGTGCTTGTTATTTTGCATCACATAATTTATATCTTTCTAATTCTTTGTTTTCTGATGCTGTTTGCAGTTGTGGTACTTTTTAGCATATGAAGTTACTGCGCTAGGAAATAAATCTTACTTCGTTTTGGCTTTCAGAAATTTTTATGTTTTCCGCGATTCAGTTGTTGGAATGCATGGGTGGAGTTTGAGTTTTAGCTGTTTCTTTCTCCCTCTGGTACGAAATAAAAAGGCGCATTTTCTTAATGAAACAAAAGTAAACGTAAGATCTTAATTTAAACACTCGAAGAACGATTTTCAACAAGTCTGTACAGATATTTGCATATGCTGATGACGTAGACATTGTTGCACGATCGCCCGGCTTTTATGTCACTAGAAGCTGCAGCTAGTAAAATGTATCTTGCAATCAACCAAGACAAAACAAAATACATGACCACCGAAAATTATAGCACACCCTATCTAGAGGTAGGAAACTACAAGTTTGAAGCTGTTCACAACTTTAAATATTTGGGATGTGAATTGAATGCATCCAACGATATCGCACCAGAGATCCGCTGCAGGTTACAGCTGCTAAACGATGCTTTTTCGGCTTGAAAAAGTACCTAAAATCTACTTTCGTCGGTCGATAAACAAAAAATTTGATATATAAATGCTTGATTCGGCCTATTCTCACTTATTCATCTGAAACGTGGACATTGACTGAGAAGGACAAAGAAACCATCTCCATTTTCGAAAGAAAAACTTTAAGAAGCATCTTTGGTGGAATAAAATGTGAGAATACATGGCGAAGAATAGCTAATTCTGAGCTCTATAAACTATATAAAGAACCAGATAGTGTTAAATTTATCTCAATACAAAGATTAAAATGAGAAGGACATTTGAGCCGGATGAACGATAATCGGGTGACAAAAAAATTTCTTGGCTCGCCCCATGGGCACCAGAAGAAGAGGACGATCGAAACTCCGGTGGCGTGACTGTCTTGAAAACGATCTAAAAACACTAAAAGTGACAAACTGGATGACCTTGTCCAAAAATAGGGGGTCCTGGTATGCACTTTTGAGGAAGGCAAAGGCCCACCCTGGGCTGTCAGGCCAATGAAGAAGAAGAAGCTCTTAATTAATAAGAATTTATTTTTTGATATTCTCTCTGCCTATTCTGGAGACCTGAAAAGTTTGATTTCCAAATCTAAAGCACCAGACATGGCTGTTTCAAGAGTGGAAATGATCTTACAGTCGCCTTCAGCAAAACGGAAGGAAAAGAGTATCAGAGTGATATTGGATCCGCTTTTTTCCTGTTTGGTCTGCATCTTGTTCCCGCGTCTTATCCATCCATGTCTTCAGATCTGACTTTTTTAAAACTCGGTAAAAATTTTCTTTATTTTAGAGTCTAGCTCACCAATTGTTTAATCTCTCTTCGGTATTAAACTAACTTTCATTTAATGTATGATGTTATACCCAATGGTATTAAAATTTAAAATGTTTTCCTCCCAATAAATACTCTTTTCTCTGACGTGCATCACGTGTCCCCTTTAGGTCTAACTTCAGGGTCAGTGTTCTTCCTAAGGACTTCTCTTTTGTGAATAATATTATTTGTCTTATTCTATTTTGTAAATAAAACTGTACGAAATGTTTGCCTATTATAAAAAGTGTCTCTTCTCTTTACATATATACATACGATGCTTCATGGATTATATTAGAAATTCTTTTTACGAGGATGCGAAGATATTTTAATTACATTAAAGATGACAAGTATTGTAATTAAATTATACATGATAACTAAATCAAAAGGAAAAAAGACCTCTTTTTTAAACAAAACAAAAAAAGTTAAAAAAGCCAATTCAGAAATATTTCTTTAGTACAAAACAATTTTTTCTTTTTATTTCTTAAAGTTTACTTTGATTTGCATTATAATAGAAATAGTACAAGATAATAATGCTTATTTGTAAAAGCATACTTAAGTCCAAATGAAGTAAATAAATACCAACTAAAATTTCCTTCTTTTTGTTATTAAAATTAATCGTGTCATTAAGAATTTTTATCCTCTCCACATTGGCAGAATAAAATTAAAATTAAGGTACATAAAATCTTTTAAAACAATGACAGCTCCATTCAGCCTGTGTTCGAGAGTGCATTTCTTTGAAACTAACTATTGTTGAGGTTTTCTTCTAATTCTGAAAACCCAGATTTGGTTCCTTGAAATGAAGTTAAAACGCATACTATGAAAGAATTCCTTTTAGTTTTTATCCGTCTTCACTAAAGAAGGACAGTAATTAAAAATTTTGATTAACATGCAAAAAACCAATATCTTTATCAAAGAAAGTAATATAAAAGATTATTTAATTCTAACCTTTTTAAACATGCTTAATTTTAAAATTTATTTCTGTAAGTAAAGAGGGCATTTTTTTCTAAGAGAAAGATTTAAGTGAAAAAATGCGTAGTGTTTTAAATACTCTCTTTCTCTAACAAATATAATTTCTTTTTTTCTATCACACTAATTTAATTTACTACAGACTCTTGCTTTGAAATAAAATCGATTGAAAGAAGTAGAGGAAAATATTCTGTAAATTATATTTTTTAAAAATAAGTTTAACTGACATAATAAATTGTTCTTTTAATATTTTCCATACTCTCTTGATATAGTCTCTTAAACACAGATTTTTTTCTACGTAGCTATCGAAATAACCAATGCAATTTCCTATAGTATATTTTTATTAAAACTGTAAGCACAACATGGAAGCTATGTTAAAATACACACACTTCATTTACCTCGTTCAATTGGCCCTATTTCACAAGTTTCGTAAATTGAATTAATACAATAAAAAAAATAAGCTGAAATATTTTCCAGTCCCTTTTTAATACATTATGCGATTCCTCTTTCTTAAGGAATAATTTCCTAAGCAAAAAAAAATATTTTTCCTTTATGCATGAAGATTTAAAATCGATATCTTAAAAGTCAAACCCTTGCATTCATTAAAATATTTCTATTTTTTACTTCCTCTATAAAATTAATTTTGCAAACTTAAAATTTTTAGTTGTTCTCCTTTCTGGAAAAAATATGTTATTTTGAATGACAGGCTCATTGAAATTAAAGAATTGGGGGGCAACAACACCTCATTCAGGAAATACACTAATAAATATCAATTCATATTATAAAATATGATTAATAAGGATCCTCTGATTTGATAAGTGCGACCAAAATCGTTAGGTATCTAATTGAATCGTCAGGTATTTTGAGCTGGCAAGACGACAATTCGTGTCATATGACAGCAGATTTTGATACCATTAGGCCTCTTTCAAACAAGGCAACTTTTATTGCCCGATAATAAGTCATTCGATATTTTATGTTGCATACTCATTCATATTTATTTCTTTATAAATGGTTTCAATGAATAGATTGTCATTTCTTCTTGATTTATTTCAAATTAGTGTGTATCACATTATGGGAAATTTTGTCGTCATAAACACTTCTCAATTGAATATTGGCGACATAGTTTGAAGTGACATAATAATACAAGATTATGCAGTTTATTCTTGTAAATGAAATAATTTGACCAGCACTTTACATCGTATCTTCTGTTAAAGATTAAATTTGAGATGTAAAATGGATCATTCTACATAGTTATGACAATTTCGCTCAAGAGAAGTTTCACAAAAATTTAAGAAATCTGATTAAAATATTTCTCTTAAAGTACTAGATTTAAGGTGAAATTGCAGAAGTTTAGCAAGCAATGGCTTTATTCCAGTGACCGTAAGAAGGTTGACTCGATAACTTCCCTGTCTTCTTCCTGAGAATCACGGAGAACGAGTATCGTTCGTAGGGATCAAGTATCGCTCTATTAGTATTTTGTGAAAATTTGAAAACTCAGATGTCGATCTCGTCAATTGACCATTATTCAAAATAACGAAACAGCTGATTGAATGCAGCACCCTCTGGGGACAGAAATAGTCAGATCAAAACATATATTTCGATATCAACTAAACATATGTAGTTTTAAGAATATTCTCTGCAAAAAGATGTACTTTGTAAAAGTCACTAATTTTAATTTTTTATTGAATTCCAAGGGCCACATAAATCATATGTAAGTAATAAATAATCGTTATAATTTGAAAGATTTCAATATTTGATTTAAATTTATATAATCGTAAGCATTAAAATGTTTCAATATTTACACGGAAAATAGTAAATCTTGAAATGTTGCCATCGCAAGAACATGAAGATCATAAACCATGGCCGTAATTATTGGCTGACGAAATTCTTCAGTTTTTAGCATTTTAATTTGTGGAAAAACTATTTTGTTCACAAGTTGAAGAGAAAATCTCAAAATTCTTTTAAATCCGAAAGGGGATAGCATAAATTCTAAATGCAACATTGTTTGTTACTTTACTAAAAATACTGATCATTAAAATTTTAATTTTGAGATCAATTTCTCTCCGTCCTTTAAAATGCTGTATATATAAATTAATTTTTTTAAAAAAACAACAAAACATGAATACCAATCATCGCATTACAGTATACAATATTTCTTAATATATATATATCCTCCAAAAGGAGGAAAATCTAGAATTAGGGGCATGTATAGAGTGGAAAATGTTCGAAGACTGTTAACAGTTGGAAAAACATAGCATCGAAAAGATCAAGATGGAACTGAGACGACCGTCGGAAGATAAAGCCCGGGGTTCCTTCCCAGTCACTGTTAAGTAACGAGTGATGGATGCAGTGCTTTTGCCTTCTGCGAACTCATCTCTATGGATAAGTTTTATGTAGTTTTCCGGGTTTCCTCCTTTGCGACACATGCATAATGCCCACTATCTATACAGGAGGCAATTTACGCTTTGGCTAATGAAAGGATTCAGAATGACCTTGGCTATTAGGCTATCCACTCCGTGGTGTCTAACATGTAAAATCAAAAATTTAATTTCTGGATTCAGATTTAAGATATCCTAACGATGTATTTTATGTAGATTTCTTGATTTTGGATACTCTCTTGGTTTTTTGAGAACCACATTCTTATTTTATGGGCTAAAAACACAATATGCTTTCAATAACCAAGACTAAATTGAACTTGTGGCACACAGCCCATGTGGGACAGGGTCTTTTATGCTTGTATCTATTTTAATTCTGAGGGTCTTAGTAGGCAACGTATATGTCCCGGTTAGGTGGTTAGCCTAACGCAAAATTCCCAGTGTTTAGTTCCTAAGCATGCTTGGTAATCAGTTTATTGACTTAGGAAAGGGATGAGTCAACGTTGCGCAGGCCGAGGAACGAACCCATTCCTTATGAGGGCGAAACGTTACCGTCGTTTCAAGTTTACATCAATATATATATAATAAATTCTTTTTGAGTTTCATAAAATTTTTTTATTTTTCACATTAAAATTATATTATGATACATTAAAATTCGCTTTCATCAGGCGTCAAGCAAAACATATCTTTCAGAATTTTTTTCTATATATTTCTAATTTATTTTGCGTGTGGAACAAACTGATTTACATGAACATTTATTCTGATTATTACACCAGACAGCTTTTCCAGTTAATTAAAAATTATTTTCTTAATTTAATTTTTTCCTGTATTTAATCAGATTATTTCCTATATATAACCTAAAATAATATTAATTGAGTTTGCAGCTTCTAAAACTTTTTAACATTTCTCAGTGTGTGTTGAGTGACGAGCTCTTTTTTGGATAAAACTCAAAAGATATATTTTTTAAATTATTCTACGAAATTTAATCCCTTTCTTTAGCATTTTGATTAATAATATTCCGATAATAAATAACCGCCCAGCTCGAAGAATTTCACCTCGAGTAATTGAAAAGAAGAAAGACGAGTGCTTATAATATGAATCAGGATATGAATCAGTATTTTCTATTCATTCTCACTTTTATTTCAATTCATATTCATTGTCTATTCTTTCTCACTTTTATTTCAATTCATATTCATTGTCTATTCTATAGATTTCATCTATTTTACCGAGGAAATGCTTTGAATGTCAAAATATACGTTCATGTATAGTTATGTTAATTAAATTAAATTTAATATAGTGAGTTCTAACTAATAAAATTATACGCTATTAATTAAATTAAGAATTACTTTTTTCATTTTGTAATAATTACTGAAATAAATTAGTTTTTGATAATTTATGGTTAGTTAAATATTTTATGGAATATTCATAGATTGTGATTTTAGTGGGGATTGCAAGTTAAATATTTTTATATTTAAATGCTGACTTGTGTGTGATCAAAAGAGACCATTCCACTATTTTATTACTGTATCTGTAAAAATTAAATGTAAAAATGAATCACTAAAATTGAATATTAATTAAATATTGCTGTTTCCTTTGAAATAATTATAATCTGTATACCCTGCCCGACACTGAAAATGCAACAGCAAGAAAGAATGGCCATAAAATTATGCAAATTTCAGAGTAGACCCAATTCAAATGATTAAAATTTACCCAATTCAAATGATATGAAATGCACAGCTGTCCAGCGCATGCAGGATCAGATATAAGGTGAGGAACCAGCAGAGTGCGCAATATTCGAGCATCATATCGAATATTATGGTTTGGTTTGGTAATATCATTATGGTTTGGGATATCATTGCGTATGATTCCAGGTCATCTTTAGTTTCTATTTATGACACTGTGACAGCTAAACGTTACGTGGATGATGTACTGCTGCCGGTGACACTCTCCTATCTTCAGAGAGTGCCTAGTGCCTTTTATCAGTAGATAACCCTCAATTGAACAATGCTCGCAACAGTCAACAGGCATTGTAAGATATACAGCTGCTTCCCTAGACACCGTGCTCACCAGATCTCTCATTAATCGAGCATGTTTGGGATATATTTGGATGCAATTTGTAGACTCTTCCACTGTCCCCTTCAGAAGACGCACTTAGGTTAATAGTTGACTGGGAATGGAGAGTCATTCCTCAGGGCGTCATCCGTATTCTTAACTCTGTGCCAAGATATGATGCTTCGTGTATCGCTGTTCACGGTGATTCTACAACCAACTGTCCTGACCCTGTTTTTGCTTTGTATTATGCATATCATTTACATACAATTTACTTATTGTTCGTTGCTCTCTTTCTGTATGCTAAGTTTCATCTCTTTTTAGCAGTTCTTTCTTGGCGTTGCATTTTCAATGTTGGACGGAGAACATGAAGGAATCTCCCTCTCCATTATGCATATCACTCTTGCTCTTCAATATGTGTATCACTCTCGCTTTTCATTATGTGTGTCACTCTCGCTCTTCATTATGCATATCACTCTCGCTCTTCATTATGCATATCACTCTCGCTCTTCATTATGCGTATCAGTCTCACCCTTCATTATGCGTATCAGTATCACTATTTATTATGCATATCACTCTCGCACTTCATTATGCATATCACTCTCGCTCTTCTTATTATGCGAATCACTCTCATTCTTCATTATGCATATCACTCTCGCTCT
Source organism: Latrodectus hesperus (assembly GCA_037975125.1). NCBI lineage: Eukaryota > Metazoa > Arthropoda > Arachnida > Araneae > Theridiidae > Latrodectus > Latrodectus hesperus. The sequence goes on along the minus strand of JAJQOW010000795.1, from coordinate 61,571 downwards.
TCATTATGCATATCATTTCGAAAAACATATCACTTTTGTTCGTTGCTGCCGAGTTTCGTATCTTTCTAGCTACTCCTTCTTGGAATTACATTTTCAATGTCAGGCAGTGAATTTATGCTGTGGTTTTTATTTTTTAAATGTGTGTCGTGGATAACAGCTTGTAAGGAAATGAAAAAGATAATCTGTATAACTTTTACAATTAATGCACATAGAATCATAAAACTTTTGATGTAGTGTAATATGTTTTCCACGTGATGACTTGAACTAAGGATAAAGATAATAAAACGAATTACCAGTGAATACATTAATTCAAACAGTTAATAACTAATATAATGTTTTATTGTACTCTATTAATTCAGAATTAATTATTTTTGTTAACATATATATTAATTAATTGTTTATTAGAAATAACTGAATATATCTTCGGTATTATTAATTGAAACTAATTTTAATTAATTATTTAATTAATTGTAATTTCTTTTTTAATCACAACTCATTAATTAAATTAATTTTTTTAATTACAATTCCTTGTAATAATTATTAATTTATAGTTATGAATTATTACAATTAATTTATAACTATGATTAATTTATCGTTATCGTTATTACTGGGAAGTAATATATTAGTTCTTTTTAACTGATATTAATATAAAAATAAAACCTATAAGATTAACTACAGTTATTACGAGCAATTTGTTCAGAAGCGCGTGAATTACATTCTTCTAGGTATAAATATTATAATGAAATTGTAGAAACGTATTATTTGATTTATTAGAGTAAAATTTATTTTATCAAATAGAAATGATATATGTAAAGCGTTGAAGTTGCTTTAAATTATGATATTTAATATAACTATTCGTACAAAAGTCATTATAAAGGTTTCTTAGTGTCACTAAAAAGAAACCGAGGAGGTTGTTGGTTACAGCATGTTTAGACATGCCTCAGCTAGTACAGTTTTTTTTCAATGGCGGGCACATGAGGGTTGAACCCTATGCCACAACAAAGCCAGAACCTGCTACTCATTTATCGTTACCCAGCGGTCACCTGTGAACCAAGTCACGGAGGCGAGTAGCATTACCCGCACCATACCACCACAAACCAGTTTATTGAGCGGGCCACATTCATACATTATCACAGAAGAAGGACAGAGAAACACAGAGAGAACAGAGAAGGAAAGAAACATCCATGCCCGAACCGGATTCAAACCCAGAACCCACAGCTCAGGATTCAGGAGCGCTAATCACTCAGCCATCGGTCGGCTTAGCTGTTATAGTAACACCGGAAATACATCTGGGGGCTTAGTTGTTCATTAACAGTGATAGTTTGAAGTGGGAATTATGCCATTGTGTAACTTTATGTGTGTTTTAAGCCTAGATCAGTGTATGGAAGAATTGAAAAATGAGTGTCTACATAAACGACTATATTCAGGTGGTACATGGAAATTTTTATTTATAATATAATTATAGCTATTACTAGTAACTATATTCACAGGTGGTACGGAATATTTTACTCTGGAGGAGACACCGAAAGAAGAAAGATCGCACAAACGTTAGCAACAGAAAAAGGAATTTCTGCAGTAAAAGAAAGTGATGGAGGTGACCGGTGAGAGTGACATACCAGCAGACAGAGGACAACAGCATACCTTCATCCACCTGCAGTTCATTCTATTCTGGGTGACCATTTACACGTAAAGAACTTTGCTGTCGTTGGGTGCCGCATGATCTGGAAGAAGAGCAGATGCCTTGACGTGTAACTGCGTAAGGAATGGTACTAAAAATGTTTGATAAGGGACCATCTCTGCATATGAATAGCAGTGGACAGTTGACTATAGATTTGGCTGTAATGATGTGCTAATCAAACCTGAAAGCAAAATTATCGTGTTTGATGACGAGGACACAGCCGTTGCTGTCAGAAAACCTTTATTAAGGAAAATATGAAACCTGTCGTCTTCAAATTGAGTAGATATTGTAGAGCATGCCTCTTTTAGACACACAAAAGACAGTCAGAGTTAAGTGGTTGCTGTTATACCAGCATGCTTCCCTATACCGAGTCATGAGTTGGGCTCTACCAGTTAGTGGAAGCTGCTGGGTAGGATTTGGCCTAATTTAGAATCAGAGACCAAGAAGAAGATCTTGCATTCCCAAAGGTATCATTTCACTTGGAGGATATTGTGACTTATTTAATTAGTCCCAGTTTCATTTAGTGAACACGATGGATCTTCGGTTAGACCAGGATTTGAGCTCCTTATCTTCCGATAATGAGAACGACTCCCTGATCAATGAAACAATCCTGCTTTCACAGTTGAATAGTAACTAAACAAACCCTGAATAGATTCGTATAGTCCATGAAAATCCTGCTGTAAAATTAAGAATGAACGCCTAATTTTTCCGCCATGAAATGTTCCATTTTACCAGCGATTGTTTGACCAGTATTGGAGTGAAACTTTTTGAACACCTACCTTACAATCAAGACCTTGTCCTCTGAGATTTCGCACTGTTTCCATATAAGAAAAGGAAACTAAAAGAAAAACGACTTGATTGTGAAAAGAATTTTTCTGAGAGCTTGGCCCACTCTTGGGTGAAACTTTTGAAACCAGATTTAAGGACTGGTTTCAGCTATGGAAAAATATATTGGATGTGGTAATGTGTAAGAATATGCATTAATTTTAAGGGGATGCATTAAATAAATCTGCATTGTAAAAACTTTTGTAGTATCTTTTGCGCATTAAAAAGTATGATTTTTTTAATTAAATTTAAAAAAATCAAAGGGAAATATCTATAGTACCAAACCAATCACTTGAATAACGGAATATGGACTCTGTGCTTGCTCGCCGAAGTCGAAAGATTAGCAGTGTTGCGTTTGATTCAACAGCTTGTGGATTTGATTCCCATCTTGCGCTTTCATGTTCGTAGGGTTCAAAATCTTCTTTTTAAATCGTAGATCTCAGTCTAATCAGCCCTTGTGTATAAAACAATTATTTTTGAGAGACAAACCAAACCAGTCTTCACCGTAACCTAATAATAGGCTCATATTTCCTCTGAATTTAAGATCCTGGATTCAATTCTAGTTACTTGTGAACAGTAAGAGATATCGCCATGTTTTCCACTTTTCTGTGTGAATATCTATAGGGATGAGTGCTTGAGAATTTTCTAGATTTCGTTCATTTTATCAGAGGAACACAGCTTACCATCTGTTTCAATTCTTTCTAGTCCGAATCCAGTCCGGTAAATATTTATATTTATTTTGCTCCAGTGGATGTATTTATGTTGCGGAGATAAAAAATAAAGGGAACTAGTAGGTTATGTACCACCATTAGCAATCCTTGCGACTTTTTTCTTCGCGAAGCAGTTCTGACGCTGTTGCCACTTACAAAAAGCATATATATGATACAAAAATAATGAAAAACACGAGAAAAATCGACCCTGGAAAAAAAATCCGAAAAAGCAAACAGAAATTCAAATACACCAAAGGGGAAACTGGAAATCAAAACAAAGGATCAAATCAAAGCAAGGGACGGCAGATTTGGCGAGAAATCTCTTGGGAGATATATCGTACTTATACCGAATACTGCCCGCAGGAAATTCGGAATGATAGGTACAAAAAGGTATGATTTTAAAATTACGAATACAAAAATTCTAATTCCACAAAAATTATAAAATAATATTATCAGGTCATTAGTTTGCCATCCTTTGCCATCCTTTGCATCATACTGTTATTGTTATAGTTGCACCAGAATCTTTCCGTGAGGAAATCACGCTCTTGCTATTTTAGAATTTTTTCGGTATTCATGGTTTCTCTGGTATAATAATTTTTAAAATAAAATTTATATATTTTACTTGAAAATAAAATATAAACTTATATTGCTACAATGTATGCATGCATAAATATGTATACATAAATATACATGGATAGGATTATTTATATTGAACATGTGAAAAACTAGCTTAGTCATTCATTCACGTTTATTTTCAAACTATAAACTAAATTACCAAAGTTGGTGTCTACCGAAGACTTTGTTACGCAAACAAAACAACATATTTGAGTACCGAGAATGTGTTTATCATCAGGAAGAGGAAAAACTAATTTTCTAATGTGCATCCCTAACTTAGATTTCTGACTCTCAGATTTTTTTCTTTTTCCTTCTTTCGTATTAGTTCTTCAATTAGATTTGGTTTCCTATAAAAAAGAAGTCATTGTTGTACAGTTAGCTTGTCGAACTAGGAATTCACATATTCTATTTTTGCAACTTTTTGGAACAATGAAGGCATTTTTCAAACGATCCCCTGTCTATTTTCAATTTAATTTTAATTCATCCAGAAGAATAAGAACATAAGAGGTTTTAACATTTTTTTTGAAACTTAAATGAATATTTTAAATAGAATTATATTGATTTGTGTTTTAATTGACGATGAAAAAGCATCATTGGGGGTTTCCTTACATTACATATAGCAGTGTGCTATAAATGAGATTATTTTAAAAAGTTTTCTTGTTAAATTTTTCTCAAAATTGATTTAGCCAAAGGAAAGAAAAAAATTGCTTTCCAATGTGATTTTTATAGTTCCATAAAAAAATTCAATAACTTAGCAAAAAAAAAAAAAAAGATTATATACATAATAAACCTATTACAAAATAACTATATTTTCCCAATAATTTACCAAATTGTTAAAAATTTAAATCAGATTTTTTAAAGGTTTTACTTTATTTTTTTATTGTATAACTCTTACATTTGTTCATATAATATTACTAAGAAACCAATTTCATTGATAATAGAAAATTAAATGCAATAAACAATATATGTTGTTACTTGTGACACTTGGACAACTAAGCTCGCTATGCCTTGGCTATGCGAATTTAAGTCAATAGGGAGCGTCTTTCGTTTTAATCAGAGCACCACGAAGGTAAAAGTACGTCTTTGCTCTTTTTTAAATCCTCCAATAGATGACACCACCAGAGAATCCATTCCCTCTATTTTGACATTGATTTGAAGGGGAGGAGATTTTCTCCAGACCATTGCAACCATGGTAATTGCTCAACGACCGACCACAGGACTTTCGATTCCACAGATTTAACGAGCACGTATATCGCATGTACTCGGTGGGTCATTTTTGGCGGCATCGGGAATCGAACCCCGTCCTTCCGGATGGAAGGCCGATACCCTAACTACTAGGCTACCACGGCCCTAAAAATAAATAAAACAATATATATATAAAATAAATGGTTTGTAAATAAAGTAAATGGTTAATTATGTGTACTTAAAGCTATTATATATAAAAAAGAAAACTATTAATATTTACCATTTAGTTAATAAATTAATATAGGATCCTGGAGGTATAAAAATATTTAAATAATTTATTACAAATGATTATATCTAACGGATTTACTTTAAATGTATGAAGAGTCTTCCTAAAAGAAAAGAAAATACAATTTTTCTGACAGATAATACAGAAGTAGTAATTTAGAGATAATCAAATTTTCAGGCGGAAATTGTATACTTCTGTCAGTATATTATACAGTCTGGAATATATTTTTAAACTATAATAAAGGAACGGAACGTATTAGCTGGTGTAATTAATATTATGAGGTTAAAGATGTCTTACATAGATAGATGATTGGTTTTCTTTTTCTTTTTCTAAGCTTTTTGAATGAATTCGTGTATCAAAATATAGCATTTAAGCTCCGTAATTTTTTTTCAGATTAAACATTTGATTGTTTTTTATTATATAAATAAAAAGAACATATCTTTTACTACACCAGATATTAGTATGTATTTCTCCACTAACAAATTTTAGCATTTTAAAAATCATTTGTTGTTGTTGTCGTGTCCTAGATAGTGCGGAAAGTTTTCCGTATGAGGGCCGCCAGTTTCGGGGCCTGGAGGCTGTAGAGAATCTCTTGAGGTGGTCCACCAAGTTGAAACAGGGATCTAATGATTGCTTGGTAGTCAAAAATATGGTCTGGTGTTGTCAATCATCTATCTCAGTTCCGGGGCCTGGAGGCTGTAGAGAATCTCTTGAGGTGGTCCGCCAAGTTGAAACAGGGATCTAATGATTGCTTGGTAGTCAAAAATATGGTCTGGTGTTTTCAATCATCTATCTCAGTTCCGGGGCCTGGAGGCTGTAGAAAATCTCTTGAGGTGGTCCGCCAAGTTGAAACAGGGATCTAATGATTGCTTGGTAGTCAAAAATATGGTCTGGTGTTGTCAATCATCTATCCCAGTTCCGGGGCCTGGAGGCTGTAGAGAATCTCTTGAGGTGGTCCGCCAAGTTGAAACAGGGATCTAACGATTGCTTGGTAGTCAAAAATATGGTCTGGTGTTGTCAATTATCTATCCCAGTTCCGGGGCCTGGAGGCTGTAGAGAATCTCTTGAGGTGGTCCGCCAAGTTGAAACAGGGATCTAATGATTGCTTGGCAGTCAAAAATTTAGTCTGTGGAAAGTTCTGAATCTGGACAGTTTCTGCAGGATGTGTAGGATTTTGTGTTATCAGGTGCTATTTTCATGCCTTTGAAATGGCCTGTTCGAAGTCTGGCTATTATTGAAGATAGATTTCTGGGGCAATTAAGGTCTGGGATGGATGGCTTACTGAATTGTTGGGAAAATCATTTAGTACATATGATTTAGCTTCGTTAGCACATCAACTTTCCTGAGTGTATTTAAATTCATAACTTCTTACATCCGTTTTTTGGCAGCTTTAACAGTAGTTGACAAGCAGCCCAATACGGTGACGATGAAGCAAAAAATAATTAAAATAGCATCTGTACAGTTGCCTTTAAAAGACACTAAAACAATGGGGTATTGCCTGAAACAGACATCATCCATATACCCTGGTGGTATCACAGAGGGCAAGAAACCGAATTCTGGACTTCCATAATGTATACATGCTTCAACAAATAGTCCTGTCTAGTAAGCAAATGAAAGCAAGCTATTCTAACAGATCGGAGCAGGAAAGTGGGGACTACTACTTTTGTTGATCAAGATATTCAACCTCTAATCCACAGCTGCATGCCTATAAACTAAATTTCTGTTAATTTTTAATCTTTGAAAATGGTTCTTTTGATGTTACATGAAAGCAGAGGAAAGTCAGGTGGTGACAGGAGAGATTCTGCTCTTAAGCAAACCTATCAGCTTGCTCGTTTTCCAGAAATGTCCCAATGGCTGATAATCCACTGCAGGGCAATGATTTCTATAGACTTCTTAAGTTCAATTAATTTAATTATGAAAAAATAAACTTGAGCGTTTTAACTTATAAAACTTAATAAATATTCTCATAAATACAATTATATTTTGACACAAATGCTGTATAATCCAGGATTCCAAATTCTGAATTTTTTGGCGATGAAGAAATGTTGCCAAGTTGACGTATTAGGATGTGAGTGATAACGTTAACACTAGGGTTGCAATAATAGAACTTTCTGTATTATTTTTATATTTTTTCATATCTATGACGTCATAAAAATAAAGTTTCCAGATACATAAGAAAATCTGCCAAAAAGATCACCAAACTCAGAATTTGGCATCCTGGATTATAGGGCATCTTTGCCTATATGTTTTGAGGAACATACATTTTCCACAATGCATGGAATTTTTGAATTCATAAAAATTCAGATGAAGTTTTACAAAACTGATATGAGCGTTTATTTCCTTAATACTATTAATTCCATAAAATTTTCTCAAGGCTTTTTTTTATCTTGATAGACAAGACAGCACATAGCTGAGTATTTTTTTATATATGAGTTATTTAAACTAAAAAATAGAAACTCACAGGGAAAAATTTCTATAAATTAGATTTTTTAGTTCCTATACTTATGACTATTATGAGACTATATTTTAAAAAGACCATGACATTATAAAGACCATCAAGATAAATCGTTTAAAATTTGCAGGACACATTTGCCGCCTAGACCCCTCCACCCTGACATACAAAATCTCGCATCACAAACCTATCGGGAAAAGACCAAGGGGTCGGCCCAAACCCAGATGGTGGGATGCGGTAGATGAGGACCATAGCATTTTAAAAGCGAAGATCTGGAGGTCTGTCGCCAAGCAAAGGCCGGCGTTGAAAAGTGTTCTGAGGAAGGCCTTGGCCCACCCGGGCTTGTCGAGTCAATAGAAGAAGAAGAAGAATATAATCATTTCAAATATTTTTAAAAAATCTAACTTTCTGTTCCCTCCTATCGTTATTTCTAAATGATCATGATTAATTTTATACTTTACAAATTATTCAATAGAAGAAGAAGAAGAATATTATAATTTCAAATATTTAAAAAAAATCTAACTTTCTGTTTTCTCTTATCGTTATTTCCAAATGATCATGAATAATTTTATACTTTACAAATTATTCAATAGAAGAAGACGAAGAATATTATCATTTCAAATATTTAAAAAAATCTAACTTTCTGTTCCCTCCTATCGTTATTTCCAAATAATCATGAATAATTTTATTCTTTACAAATTATTGAGAAGAAATTCACAAATATCAGTAACTATAAAATAATAAAAAATATCAGTAACTATAATAAAATAAATCCGATATAAATTTATTTATAATTCATTTCTTAAAACATCCATTAATTTCATAAGCAGTCTTTTTGTGGACATTTATTTTAATAAGATAGATTATAAAATAAATTTTCAAAGCTCACAAAATTATTACTGTGAGACAATTCAAATTTAAAAAAAAGGTTATATAATGAAGCCGCCTAAAAATCCCATTTTTTATAATTTAACTGTACATTTTATTATATGTAACAGTTAAAATATTAAAAAATGGGTCAAAAATAATATGTTATTCTTATTATCTGAAAAATAAATGTTTTAATCTTTTAAGACAAAATTCGAATTCTGAAAACAATTTTAAATAGTGATTAAATTTTCTTTTTCTGAAGGAATTTTATATCATTTATTTTATACAAATAAAACATTGAACATATAATTTTTTTATTTTTTGAAATCAATTCTTTAATAGTAATTTTATTTCCAGTCCTAATGGAGAATTTCAAAAATAAATCAGAAACAATCATTAATACATACATCTTGTCTTTTGGAAACGCAGATTAAGTTTCCAAAATGATTTTAAGTATATACCACATGCATATTAATACTCATCTTATTATTTACAATAAAAGAAAAACATGTGTTCACTTTATTACAGGTTTTTATCATCCTATAAAAATTTTATAAATTTAATTTATTAAAGTTATTTTCATATATGAATAAAAAATATTTAAAAAGTTATAAAAAACATTTGAACGAGAATTTATTTAGTTCCGGAATTTAACAATTCATTAGATGATGATTTCTAATCCTTCATATAAAAAATATTATATCTATAATTTTGATTTAGTTATTTTATACATTGACTGAATAACACAAAAGAATAATCGTAAATACAGATGGCAATTTCATATAGAAAATTTCTGTTTTGGTAGATGATAAAATAAATTTTATCATCGAATGAAACTCATCAAAAAGTGTGTTACCATTAATATTTATAATACAGCGATTTTACGTAGAAAAATTGCAGTATCAGCAGATTGATAAATTAAAGTTTATCACCTACTGAATTAAGGTCAGTGTTATCATTAATATTTAACTTAATTATGAACTGAAGTGAAATATTAAATTAAAAATATGAAAAAAAGAAAACACTTTTGATGGCAGAAATCAAATATAAGGCAAATTTTTATTTTAAATTGAGGATTTCTTTAAATCCTCGATATAAATTTTACCCGATAACTTTTAACTCAATTTTATTTTGTCTAAATTGTTAAAAGAAAGGGTGAATGGTGATATCATTACCTCCAAGATTAAATAAATTTGATGTCCATGGCCAAAAAGACACTCGCAAAAAGTAAATTCATTGAAATAGAAGTACATCGGTAGAAACACATGATAAATTCAGATCAATGATAAATATTTCAATATTGTTATTTTTGGCTTTCAAAATATTCATATCCTTATTATTTACAGATAATTTCCTTGTTATTTCCATAGTGAGAGACAATATAAACAATTGAGGCTAGATTCAATAGGAAGATTATTAAATAGATAAAAAATGCTTATAATAAATCAATATCAAATAATGCGCGAAAAGTGGTAAATGTTTTTCAAATTTTATATTAATTAGGATTTTGTTTAGAAAAAGAAATGTGTAAATATATTTTAAGATTTGTACAATACTTCAAATAGTTTAATTGAAATTAAAATTAATTTATACGATCGAAATTCCTGAGATGTTTATTGATAGTATTAAATTTTATATAGTAATATGTATTTCATTAATTTCTTATTAAATGTGTGATAAATTCATGGAAAAGAATCGAAAATTTATAAGACATTTTTATATTTTAGTAAATCTCAATCTAAATTTTGTTATATTACATTCGATAATTAAATAATAAACGACTGGAAAACTCTTTTCTCTACTAATTAAATATTCCTGACTATCGTATTAATTAAAATATCATAAAAAGAAGAATAAGAAAGTAGAGTCCGAAAATGATAAAGCCGAAATTGTTAGAAAATGTTAAAAGAGAAATTTCTCTCTTCAATGCCACTTGGCAAAATGAGTTCTAACTAAATTTAATTATCTTTTATAATTCGAATTAATTTTAATGATGAGAACGAAATGAGGCATACATACAGTAATAACCACAATAATACATTATGCTGAATGACTTTCTTCAATCCTAAGTAAATGTCGTTGAGAAAATGTAATTATTTTTATAATCCAGAATTCTCAGATAAAATCATTAATTTTATATAATAAGCTCCTAAAATTCAATATTTGAGAAGAAAACATATTTTTAAAAAGATATTCAAACAAAACAGTGCAGAAACATACTTGAAGAATAATTAATCGAATGGTAAATTCAAATGGTTTTTGAGATATTTTACTAATTTTAATTAAGAGATTAAAGCATATTTTAATATTATTTAGAAAAAAGAAAAAAATATGATTCCATTTATATTTATTCGTTCCTTATGGAAACAAAAGTAATAGTTTGTGTACTTCTTAATGAAAAGACTATTGAAATGATACCTAATTAATGTATTTTAATGTAAATAACTTATAATTTTATTATTAACTCAGTAAATATGTCCTGAAATCTAACTATGATAGCAATATCTACTTCTGATAATTGTGATAAAAATTTTTAATTGACTAAAATAAAATCTTAAAAGAATTATGAAACTAATTTTTGTCTTTATATAAATATTTATTGAAATTTCCTGTAATATAAATAAAAAAATTTAATTTGATAATATATTTTAATTTAATAATTAATTTGATAATAAATTTATTTAAATAATTTTAAATTAAAGTATATAATTTTGATTACAAGCTTCTTATAGAAGTTTTATTTTTTTCTATAAAAAAGGGACTGGTTATTATCAAAAAATTATTCTTTGCTGTTTCTCGATCACTTATAGGTATTTATCATTTGCACTAAGTTTAATTAAGCGATGGATATTTGAATTCATATATATATATATATATATATATATATATATATATATATATATATATATATATATATATATAATATATATATAAGTAACCTCCATACCCGAACCGGGTTCGAATCCCGGTTCAGGCATGGATGTTTCTTTCTCTGTTCTCTCTGCTTTCGTCTGTGAGGATGTATGAATGTGGCCCACCCCCTATAATCCGGTTTGTGGTGGTATGGCGTGGGCAACGCTACTTGCCTACGTGACTTGGTTTACAGATGCCCACTGCCCGCTGGGTAACGACAAATGAGTAGCAGTTTCTGGACTTGTTGTGTCATAGTGTTCGTCATCCAAGTGCCGGCAGTTGGATGACGAACATATATATATATATATATATATATATATATATATATATATATATATATATATATATATATATATATATATATATATATATATATATGATAGATAGATAGATAGATAGATAGATAGATAGATAGATAGATAGATATAGATATATTGATATATTACATGTTATAGGATCCCCTTTGGTATGTCATAAAATTAAGATTTTATCAATTTTATTACATTATATCATGTGCAAGTTCTAGATAGCGTTGAAAAGAATAATGTGTGCCATATTTCAAGGAGACAGAACACTGTAACATAAGATGAACGAACCTGGTGTGCTAAACTTTCCCTATACTTCTTTCCAGTGATGCTTGTTTTCAGAAATCAGATTGCTGCAGCAGATTGCAGACAATGAAACAGTTGCGATATTATGACGGAGCTACATCTGTGCTTAACGGTTGGATTTAAGCAATCATAATCCAACGCTTTTGGACAATTATGTGCAGTTGTCCTTCAGATTTGAATCCTTGCTATTTCACGTCAAAATGAGCTCCAGTGTCTCAGTAGATTCACATCGCTTTCCAGTAAGATTAGCAATGTGAAGCATCAATTGCCGCGGGCAGTGATTGGGAGGGTGGCTATGCACACTCCTTCACTGGGTTGCAGGAGACCAGTGGATTGGGGACATGTCAATGTTAATATGTGATGTCCAAAGCCCTTCCAATGGTGTGGCTTGGGTGTCGAGAAAAGGGTGGCAGCTGATTGGGATTTAAAACGACAAATCTTTTGGTGATGGGAGAATATTCCAAACCCCTTACCCTAAAGGTGCAGACCGGGGCTATGCATGTAGGTAATGGTATGAAGGACCATCCTTTAGAGAATATTACTTTACTTCATTCATCAACATGACCAGGTCATTACGAGTGTGTGGTACCTCTGTGAATGACGTTTGCCAATAATATCTAAATCAAGTGACGTGATAATTGCATTTCTACCGTAAATGTTCTGTCTTTGACTTTGGATAATTTAAAAGCTGAATGAGCTCTCCTATAATTTTTGCTGCAGTTGATATCTTATTAGACTTTACAGTCATCTCCAACAAGAGTCAGTCACTTTCACTGAACATCTCTATCTATTCACTGTTTTGTTTTACCGAGCTTGTCATGTCCCGCTGTGTGTATGTTGTCAGGAATTTAGACATCGTAACTGTAGAAAAGCCTAAAATTTAGGATATTTTGGTCATACATGTTCTATCTAGATAAGTTTATGTTAGAAAACACAGTGTCTGACATTTTGGGTTTTGAAAATAAACCAAGACTTACAGAACTTTAATAAATTTACCATAAGCAACCAGAACATATACTTTCTTTATCACAAAAATCCTTGAAGCTATTATTATATCTTAATGCTTACGAAGTGAATTCAAAATAGTCACTTTTTGTCTTTAAAATGTCTTAAAGGAAAATTAGATTCTTTTCTAGAATTCATCCCATACACATTTAATGAGAAATTAATGAAATGCACATTACCACAAAATGTAAGACTATCAGTAAAGATCTCAGGAATTACTCTAGCACATAAATTCAGTATTACTTTCATTAAATTATTTAAAGTTATGTATCAATTTTAAAATATGCTTACACATTTTTTTCATAAACAAAATCCCAATTAATATAATATTTAAAAATAATTAAATTCTTTTCGCGCATTGTTTGATGTGTTATTAAGCATTTGTTTTTATCTATTTAATAATCTTCCTATTGAATATAGCCTCAAATGTTTACATTGTATGATTTAACTCAGATTATGTTAAGTAATTAATCGATTTTTGTAAGTAATCGATTTTTGTATTGATGTACGTAAAGGAAAATAAATAGTAATAAATGTTTAAATCGCATACAGTATTTTTTGTTTACTATAAAGTAGTCATTCAAGAGATTTTCTGTTGAAGAGACCATGTTAGAAACCAGGGATACACTCGGCAAAATACTTTACTTTGGTAAATATTTTGTGGCTTTTCTAATAAAAAAGTAATTTTATCTGCAAATCGTTCGATGCATAGGAAGCATTATATAATTTCCAAAAATATTATATCTCATACATTAAACGTAACACCTACTTAGTATTTCCAAATAAATGGAATATATCTGGTAAAATGTTTAATAAACAAACCGAATTATTGAATTTTTTTTTGTTGAATTGCACAGTCATGATGAATCGGTCTCGAAAAGTATTATTTATGTGATTCGAATCTCATTCGATATCAAAAGATAACATTAATGATTATGGAATCAATGATTTTATGTGTGATCAAAATATTATGTTGGAATCAAAGATAATTTTCCTAATTGATGCCATAACGTATTAAATTTAGGAAAATACCCAAATTTTACTACTTCTACAAATGATTTTTTTAATATATAAAGAGTTTATATTGAATACTTTTTTGCACCTTCATTAATTTTATGAATCTCTTTTTGAATTAGGAAAGACAATGTACTCTGATTTCAATGAAAAAAGTAACCAAAAATGAATATAAAAAGCATTGATTTTGGATCTAAGGATTTAGAACACAATAGTTACGGGTACAGTTAATGTAATGCAAAATTGTGAAGAGCACAGTGTCAACTTTAAAATATTGGTCACGTTCCTCAATTCTAAATTTAAAATTTTGAAGTGGGGAATCTGAAGTGCTTAATTATTTTGATCTAGCAGAATATCCACAAACAAATTTATGCAAAACATACAAAATATGCCAAATATTTGGTATAGTGTTAAATTGTACAGAACAGTGTATTCCTTTTAAGTATTGATCATGTCCCTCAATTTCAGTTTCCAAAATTTTGAAGTCCTTAATTAATTCGATCCAGAAGAATATCCACATACTGAAGTAAAACACACAAAATATGATAAATATTTGGTATGGTGTTAAATTAGGAATAATATAATACAAACTTTATGTTTTGGTCATGCTACTTAACATTGATTCAAAAGTTAGTCGCCGTGCTTAATGAATTCAATGCAACAGAAATATGCATTTGCGCCTGGGAAAAAGCTTCAAAATTCAATTAAAACCATAAACTGAAAAACCTAAAACCTTTGATAAGCATTTCTAACGACAAAAAAATTGAATTTTTGAAAAGTTCTTTTAATTAATGTTGCTGAAATTATAAAAAGCAGATGTGTAAAACTTGGCATTAGAAAATTGTTGATTTTCTTAAAATTTTTTTCTTTTTAAAATTTTTATAATAATACATTTTCCTTCTAATTAAAGACATAATCAATGTGACGTGCTGCGTTTTTCAATTCATTTCCTCATGTTTCATATTGTTAAGCCCCTATTACATTACGTGACTTCACAGCTAAAATTTCGGCAATTCGTTCTATTTGTACAATAATATTAACGATTTTTTTTTACAGCTGAGCAGTTGAAATTTTCACATTATTTTGTTTTCGCCAAGTTTTTTGCCAAATGAAAGCTGTTGGCGTTATAAGTTGCCGAAAATCAGCAACGTTTTTGTGGATGCAGCAGCAACTTGGGCAATTCATATCGCGATTGATTTTAAAAACAGATCAAGTTTTGTCTTTTTTTTTGCCAAGGGTAAATAGCACAAGAAGTAGTTGTTTATTTTAATTTTTGTTTTCTTATTTAGTATTAACGAACATTCTTGAAGTTGGCAATTTTTAAACCACAAATTTAGATTTAGAATGTGGATATTAATTTCAATATAAAAAAATTTAACTACTTATAAAAATTTGGCATTGTATTGATTGAAAAACATTGAATGGACCAGACTTTTTTAATTTCCATTAAATGGTATTCCATTTAAATACTTATTTTTTCTCTCCTTAAGAATTTTAAATTAAAAAAATGCTTTGTTTAAAATACACATATTTAAAAAATCTCATTAAATATTGATTGTTCAATAGTTAGAATGCCGTGGCATTATTTCATCGTCTATCTACTTCTACTTCTTTTATCATTATTGTATACATCGTTTGTATGAAATAATTCTAAAGGAAGTAGAATATGTAAAATAATTGGCAAAGTGTCAATTATAAAATGTTGAATCAAGGATATGTTTACATTTCCAAAAAATTATAATAAAGACGATAATAAATGTAGTAAATAAATACAGTAATATAATGAAGAATTTGTGTTTTATTTTCTTAGTAAATTGTGAAGATTATGGAAAAGGAAAAATTTTAATACATTGATATATTTGGACAAAATATTTTTACAAATATGACATAAGAAAAATAACAAAATTTAAGAGTGAAATTGATTCAAACAAAACAAAGAAAATACATTTTAGATGTTCATATCAATTTATTAGCATTTTAAAAACTTGGCTATAAGCAAAATTCCCAAATAAGAATTTATCATGAAATCAGAAATCTACTAGTTAAAATATGGCAACCTTAAAAATAGTTTCCAGAAAAGCGATCTATAATTAAATATAGTAAAAAAGTTATTTTCTTACAGCAAACCTGAAAGAAAATTCAAGTATTCATTGGACGTATAGAACGAATTGATGAAATCTGAGATGTGACGTCACGTAATGTTAAGTCTACGGGAGTTGCTCAAACTGAAATATCGGCAACTCTAATGTAATAGAAGCTTTGTTGTTGTTGTCATGTGCCAGCTAGGCTGGCAATATGGGGTGCGTTGCTCCACTTTTTCAACTGAACCCTATTTTGATGTGGAGTCCGACTTCCTCAATATATACATCCCATAGGGACGCGTTTATAGGGTAGGCAACCATTCACACCTCATTCATACAAGGAAAGGACAAAGACAGCATAGATAGACAGAGAAAGTACATCTATGCCCGAACCAGGATTCGAACCCAGGACCTCCTTATCCTTAGTCAGATACGCTGACCACTAGACATTTGGTCGGCAACAGGGGCTTTAGAGAAATAATTTAATTGAGATTTCTCACTTTTACATCTGTGACAAAGTAATGAAGTTTGATTCATAATAAATACAACAATCATGTTGTATTTATTTTGAATATAATGTTAGATGAGTTTGAAATGTAAAATAAAACAACAATAATTAATGAAAATTCTAAATAAATTGTTAGCCACTTCAACTTCGATTTCAAGTGATTTCAATCAGTATCAAAATTAACTTTTATTATTTTTCAGCGAATCATTCTCCATTATAATGTTCGTTTTCTTTTTAGTCGAACTTTTAATATTTGATAAAAAAAAAAAAAAACTACGTTGGTTGATATATCTCTTATTCGCTCAGGGTAAATTACCTCTTCGTTAGACATTTTTACCCGCATATATTGTCTGTAAGAAAAAAAAAAAGAACGTCTTTATGCTTCTCCAAAAGGATGGCAGCTCTTTGCAATCTTCCTCCAGGAGATTATCTACTTAAATCTATCTTGTCCAGATTCTCTTAAGGAATGCACTCATTAAAATGGATTAGGTAAAACAACGTTTTCTCTTGTTTTTCCGTTGCTAAATGAGGAGATAATTAAAAATACTAATTAACTTGGCACATTAATCTAATGCCTTTATAAGGGAGTGCAAAGCAGACATTCTTTGAGTTAATGCTTGTCTATAAAGATGGCTACTTTTAATTTACGTGAATAAAAGTAGTCTTTTTTTTATTACGGAAAATAAGGGTGTGCGTGATGTTTTAGGTAATTATAAAAATTCAATTATTAATCGCTATTTTTTAATTTACCAAAGAGTATATAGTATTTTTGAATGCAGTTTATTAAATTAGTAAATTTAATAATGAATACCTCTGTTTAGATTATATTATTTTGAAATTTCTCTTTGATGTCATCAATTTGAATTTTCGTTGTTTTTTTGGATTTTTTTGTTACCTCGTTTTTTTTTCATATTTTACATCATTTTTGTGTCATACATATATATATATATATATATATATATATATATATATATATATATATATATATATATACATACATATATATATATATATATATATATATATATATATATATATATATATATATATATATATACATACATATATATATATTATATATATATATACATACATATATATTATATATATATATATATATATATATATATATATATATATATATATATATATATATATATATATATATATATATATATATATATATAGGTTTTGGCAAAAGTTTTCAATTTAAAATGGCAATATCTATCAAAGAATCGAAAAACTTTTCAATTTGTCAGCAATTCTTGCAAAATTAGTAATTCGTTTGTCAATATGTAATTAAAATTGTAGTACTTGCATTAGTATGTTAGAAACATGCATATTTTTACATGTGTAAGTCATGTCTTTGTATCTAATGTTATAAGAAGCAATTGTACTGAGTAAATTCATGCCACTTGGGATTTAAATAAGTTCTTACTGATTCATCTTAAATCAACTTGGCGAATTGATTTAAATACGTTTCAACTGATTTAGCGCCATCTTGTTTTCTGCTATCTTGTTGTCAGTGTTTGTAGAAATATATGAAAACCAACCAAAATAAATACAACAGAAGCAAATTTTAAAAAAATAATAACACAGTAATATTTATAAAAGTATTAAATAATCATAAAAAATTATATTAAGTTTGAGAAGAAATAGATTTGCCAACGACAGTTTTTGGTTTTGTATTCCTCTTTTGAAATATCATAATCTTATATAATGCCATTATGGTCAGTAAATGTTTATTAAACGTACTCAACTTTAAACAAAAAAATTCGAAGATATTATGCAATTTATAATAATAAACAAAAAATAAGGTTTTGAGCAAAAACAAAGTTTCTTAAATTAGATTCGACTGCAAATGTGTGTGAACGCTGTTTTCAGGGTAAGTTAAATCAGATTTAAGTTTAAATTGATTTAAAAAGGGCAGTACAAACGGGGCTTAATTTTAAAGTTAATGCATTTAATACAGTATAAAACACGTATTTTTAAGTTGACATATTTCAAAATTTGATATTATCAAGTTGCCTTTCTATAATTAAAATCAATTAAACTTAACATTTCAAGTAAATGAAGAGTTCCTTATTAAATTTGATCCCAATTTTCAAAGGAAAGTTTTGCATCAATTTGATTGCTCTTTTTATTGTCTTAAATTTTAAGCTAACTTAAACGACATAAGACAGTGAATTGATTTATCATTTAAACTATAGGTTTCCAAATTGGTCCAGGTTGACCCCAAGGATCCATAGGAGACCACAAGGGGGTCTACCTAGATGTGAAAAGAAAACAGGGGTTCACAAGTTGTAAGTGGGGGTCCACAAAACATTTTCTGGTTTTCATAATAAAGAACAAAATTTTGTCTTGGATTTATCTATCAACGTAGGCAGGTCACATCATTCACTAGGTAGGTACTCAAAAATATTCGAGATTCAGTTCAAACACAGAATTGAATAGAACAATAGATAATAGTACAAGAGTGTACACCACATGTCGAGACTTGCAAAGTGCCGCCCGTGTGCCGTCTCATTAAAAGTATGACAATCTTTTATTGTTGATTTACATTTCAGAGTTCATTGTTGATTTTTTGTCAATTGTTGATTGTTTGTAATAATGTTTATAATTTTGTATAACCACAAGTATTATTTTAATAAATAGGACACAAAAGAAAATGTGCTACTTTTTTTCTTAACACCCCCAATTTAGGGTGATATTTTTAGTAGAAATGCAGCAGCATTGAATATACGAAAATAGTAAAATCTTCTACCGAAAATAGTAAAATTTTGAAAGTGGTCCATGAGAAAAAAGTTTGAGAATCTATGATTTAAACCATGGTTATGTGACAAAATCAACATGTGAGTGGTATCTCTCTTCTTCTACATTATAATGCCTTCATATTAGGATGTTAAGACATATAAAGCTGTTCAGATGTGTAGGCGTTTTGAAAACAAAGACTATGGCATCAAACTCATCACATTCAGCAGAATGACAATTGATACCTCTGGTTACATTAACTAGTCTCCATTAAGACCTATAGTCTACCTCATTGTGGCAATAGGTTCTCCCTAAAGACGTAGACCAACATGGCAAGAATGGGAGAAAACTCAATAATGGAAACATCTTGAAAGCCACTGTTGACGATGTGAATGCGATTGAAAAATATTTTGTCAAGGAGAAAACACCATTAATAAAAGGAATCAAAGATTTGTGAAATAAACGCAAATAGAGATCTCAGTAAACTATCACTCGCCTTCGAAGCTGTCACTGTTGAGGTATGAAGATCCAAAACGATGGCAACAGTACCTACTGCCTCTGCATTCATTGCAATTTGACTGCCCTGCCATATTAGGATATCTGGCTTAGCTTGGGGAATTCCTCTTCCTCGATATCGACAAGAGGCTACACAATGAAACATCAAGGAGATAGCATGCTGTGTTCTGTATACTCATGGTCATCTATAGTTCTGCCCATGGCGACAACACCAACCAACCAACCAACCAACTAAGGGTGGCCCTAGAGGGATTGGACGAAGAACGTTGGGGGTTTTTCTTCTGATAGGGTCACTCTAAGCGTAAAGTCCACTTCTTTTTGTCCAAATAAGGTCTATTAGCATCAGAGTTGAGCCAGTGCTCCAATCTTCTGACACTGATGCTTCCTATTTTCCTCATTTATGAATAAGACACCCTATTGGACAACCCTCTTCCATCCACATTTTATCGTGTTTGGGCTTATCCTACCTGTTGCTGATTTGTGATTTTTTTAGGGTGAACAAATTCATGGACTTGATAAAGCTCTGCTATACTCAACACAGCATCACATCACACAGCATCACACAGCGATATGTTGAAAATCAATAGTTTAAAATTAAACTAATTTTTTGAAGAATAAATGTATGCATGTCTTTCTAAATATATATATTCGTTTCGATTGTATTTTCCATTACACCCCTCTTTTGTTCATAAAGAAATAGCTTACGGAGAAGCGAAAATAATATAACGTACATATGATGAATTTATTGCCTCAAAATTTTATTTTAAATTTAATATATACTAAATAAATTTTTTTTTGTGCAAAAATTGACTAAAAAGTGATCAAAAATAGTAAACAATCTAAATACTAAACAAAGCTAAAGCTATTTAGTGTAAAGCAATGCTTGGTGATAATTCGGTTAAAATAAGCATTACGGTCACATACACCAAGGGCAAAAAAAAACAATTAAACACCGCAAAATTTAATTTTGTCTCACTGAAAAAATGCACCATTACATTACACTTACGCAATCGATTACAGATCCGATTGCTAATCAGTTTCCGCCATAAATAAACATTGACATTTAAATAAGTTTTGTTCATAAGTGATTATATATTGTTTAGTTTATAAAATGTTTGCATTATTCATAGTAATTTCTGAAAACGTAAGCATTTTTAAGCAATACTTGACACAAATGGAATTTTTATGACAATAATTTATTATTTTTTTCCTTTCTTGTTTCAGTGATTATCATAAACGGGAGCATAATGGATAAGTACCATTATGATTATAGGGTAAAATAATATTTTTTGCGCAGTAATAACTTTCCTTTTCATTATTTACGTTGGAAATTTTCAAAAGTATGTATTAAGCACAGGAAATGAAATAAGAGCTTTATAGAATAAAAAGAATAAATATTCTTATATATAAATATTTATTCCGATAAGATGAAAGAAATTAAGTTAAAGAAGGTCTAGGTTTTTGAAAACTTATGTAGGCTTATCAATATTAGTTTTCTGAGATGAATAATGTATTCTAAATATTTAAAAATCAAAATAACTAGTTGAAAACTTTTTAGTTTAACAAATGTATTCTCTCGTATTAAGCAACACAGAAGAATCTGTTACGAAGGTTCTAAAATTATTATGGAAATGGGAGACAAAAAGTAAATTTTTTACTTCAGATAAACAGAAAATCTTGTGTAACATATTAAGGGATAGATTAAGCAATTCTAAATTATTGTTAACCCCTTGCCAGTGTCGCCCGAATTCAGTTTTTAATTACAAGAGTAGAATTAGAATTTTAATTACAAGAGTAAGCAATTACTGTGTGCAGTATTTGTGATGCCCGAACTGAGTTCGGGCAGAAGAAAAATTAACGTTTCTATTTTGTGATGTCCGAGCTGAGTTTGTTTCAATTTTAATTAATTGCTGAACTAAATAAACCAAATGTTCAACTACCAGGACCAGGACGTCCTAATGAAAGCTTACTGCGCCTCACAGGTCGACACTTTCCAGAACATATTCCATCAATGGGGAAAAAATCTACTCCAACCAGGCAGTGTTTTATATGCTGTCGTAAAACCGATGAACAAGGGAAGAGAAGAAGGCAAGAGACAAGAGTTTATTGTAAAAAGTGCAATATATAAGTTTTTGAGCAGTACCTTGTTTTGGGATATACCATACTGTAAAAGATTTGTAAAATTTATGTATTGAAAATCATAATGCTGCGTTTTTATATTATACTAGTTATATTTAACTTCGTTCATACTACTTATATTTAGCTTCAAAATTTGCTCAAAAATTGCAAAATTGAAGTTTAATTTGCTCAATATGAATAACAGGTATGTGTAATCAATGTTTTATGTGTATGTAAAAATTATAAATATAGTAGTTATTGTATTTAAAACTTTATTTTTGTAATAAAAAGGCATTTTCTAACTCTTATAATAATATAAAGAACAGAGTAAAAAAAATTTTCCATTTTTGGTCCATTTTTTTAAAATATATGTCACTGTTAAGGGGTTAAATATTGAAATATTTCTTAACATGAAAGAGTTGTAGTTACGAAGTCCTTAAAATACATTTCTGATGCTACAATGTATCTGTAATTTCAGCTTCAATAGCAAACTATTATGATTTTGATTGCGCAGTATATGAATATTTGTCTATGGAAATCCAACATAAAAACAGGACTCAATTATTAAGGACTTTATCATTATTAAGATTTAAAATTTGCATAAAGAATAATAGAAATACAGTTCACTAAATGATTGGTTAATTTATTAATAAAAGATAACTTATAATTGTTCTAACACTTTCTTACATAAAGTTATAGTAATAAACTAGTTTTGCAAGGCTGAGTGGTTAGCGCTCTTGACATCTGAGCTGTGGGTTATGGGTTTGAATCTCGGTTCGGGCATGGGTGTTACTTTCTTTCTCTGTTCTCTGTGTATTTATCTGTCCTTTCCTCTGTGATGATGTATGAATGTGATCCACTCTATAAACGGGTTTGTAGTGGTATGTGGTGAGCTGCGCTATTCGCTTCCGTGACTTAGTTCACAAGTGCTCGCTGGGTAACGACAAATGAGTAGCAGTTTCTGGCCTTGTTGTGGCAAAGGGTTCATCACCCAAGTGGCCGCCGTTGGGAAAAGAATACTTTTGCAATTTTCGAACTTCACATTGCTGTATATCAAGCTTCGATTCAATACACAACAGTAAAATTTATGATTACTTTAAGAATTACTGATGAAGTTATAACAAACTACTTATTCACACACACATTTTCCTAACTTCATGTGAATAAATTTCCATTTTTGATTCGGTACACATCCGTAAAATCAATATAATTTATAATATAATGAAATAAATGCCATAAAAAATCAAGCACTAACTGATTTCAGTATTAGTTATGCCTCCAGAACATTAAAAATTTCAAAATATTTTTTATATAAAAATTGTAAAGGTTTGAGCACATCGTAAAATTGCGTTAATAATTAAATTGAAGAGAAATAAAAAGAAGTGTACGTTTTTTAGTACTTTATTTACACATAAAAATATTGATGATGAAATTAATATTTTGATTTCTAAGCTTTACTATTTAGAAGCAAAGCTTTCTTTATCTTTATCGTAACGGAAAATATTTTCTTGTACAAATATATTTGTTATAAGATTATATTTAATCTTACAAGAATTTAATGTAACATAATATAATAATTATTTTTTACATTCATTTTTTCTTCCAATATATAATATTATATCTTTTACACATAAGGAAATAATTTTTATTTTGTATAAAGTACATATTTTATAATCAATTAAATTTTTTTTAGACATTTCACACTAAATTCTATTTTTATCATTAATTTACTGTTTTATTTATTTATCATATCATTCATTACATTTTCCTTATTTATTTAATAATTTGCAGCGTTTTTTTCACAAATGTATCCATTAATTTGTGGTAAAAATCTTGTGTTCAAATGAATACATTATCAAAATATATTTATAGGAAATAATTAAAAAGATTTAGATAAAAATTAACTATTTAGATAAAGATAACGTAAAATATTTTTTTACAGACAAGGAAGGGCTAATGTACAAAAACTATTTTTACCACCAATATTTTATTGCATAGCTATTTAATAACGCTGTATAAAAATTATATTTTATTGATACTAGTTTAATGACTATTCAATAAAAACTATTCTATTTCTTACATTAGATTTTAGAGTTCCATTCGTACCTCAAACTTTTCTATCATTTTTCGTGTTCAGCATCATATATTATATTCCCAAATTCACATATCCAGACGACAGAGTGAAGAGAAATTTAAAATTCCTTACCATGAATAAAACTTTTATTTTCCTCTATTAAAAGCTTTGACAATATAAGTTTTTACTATCATAATATTGTAATTTTTCTGTTTGCTATTTTATAAACAAGATTGATAAACTCACCAAATAAAAAATAAATAATTTTATAAATTAGAAAATCCCAAATAATTAATTTTTTGTTATCTTGATTTAAATTTTTATATTTGTTTATTAACAAGATTATTCTCATAATAACTGGGTTCAAATCTGAAATAAGATGCGATATTTCGAAATATGGGAAATATGTTGTACAGATAATGATCATTTTGACTTGAAAGAAAACTATTTCTGGAGATAAATGGGATAAAATTATATTTCCATCTTACTTTCAGTTTTAAATATAAAATAACTATATATTTTTATATTTTTTAAGTATGCTGTCTATGCGTTTATTTTCCTTAAATATAAAAATATTTATATTGTTTAATTACCTAAATGTTTATTGATCCCTAAAATAAAACATGAAAAAGTTTTATAATTAAAATTGAAAAAACAGGGCGAAAGATGAAATCTATATTTTTTCAAAAAAGTTGTGATATAAAAATATTAGATAAAGCAAAAAATAAAATGTGAAATGCTATAGGAATTGAGATATTACATAAAAAATGGTGATTTTGATAATTTAATTTTTAATTGTCTTTTATTCAAAGATTATTTCATATATGACTCTTAAACCATCGCTTTTGCCAACCAACTTGTCTTGTGGTCAGCGTGCTTGGCTGCGAATAGGGAGGTCCTGGGTTCGAATCCCAATTGTGGTATGGATGTACTTTCTCTCTCTATCTGTCCTGTCTTTGTCCTTTCCTTGTATGAAAGGTTGTGAATGGTTGAATACCCTATAATTGGGTGCCTATAACATGTGTGTTCTGAGGAAGTCGAACTTCACACCTAGCTATGGTTCAGTCGGAAAATTGAAGCAGTGCACCCCAATTATGCCAGCCTAGCTAGCACGCAACAACAACAACAATCAGCGCTTTGACTATAAGTCCAGTATACGATATCATATTATAGGAGAGAAACTTTGCAGTTACTGTAAATCTATTTGTAGTAGCAGGCCAGTGACCATCATTTCGTGGATTAAGGAAGAAAAATCCAAATTTTGGTCTATTAATCTCAAAGTGAAAGTAATGTTCAATTCAACATATTATGCAATTACCTTTTTCTAGTAAGAAGCCTAAAAAATTAAATAAAAACTTATTATTGATTTCTGGCAAATGTGTTGGAAAGTGGTAACACATACCTAGTTTTCCAAAATTAAAAAAATTATATTTTTGTTATAAGAAGAGACTTTTATTCTTCTCACTAAAGTTAATAAGTTTGATAAAAAATTATTGTGACTTCCATTATTTATTATTAATTCTACTTCAGTGTTTCTTTTTGTTATATATATGTATATTAATTAAAACTGATATTTTCTTCTTTGGAAAGAAACGAAGCAATAAGTATCAGAATTTGTTTAAAAAAAGATTGGTTGTACTTTTAGTTGGGGAACACACTTGTTCTGAAGTTTCATCAGTTTGGCAATCGCTGCTGTAAATCTTGTAGAAAAATTTTGATTCTATGCCAAATGTGAGTATAAAACTGTAGAGAAACGGGGAAAATTTTAGTCATAGGATGATTTTATACTTTTATGAAAATGCATTTGGGTCTATACATTCAAATTTTACAATTATACTAAAGAAAATAGTTTATTTTGTGCAATAATGTGCATTATACTAAATCTACTTCTAATCAAAATTTTCATCCTCTTAGTTTTCTTCTTCGTAACATAAAGTAACAAGACATTTCTTAAGAAAAATTCAGTAAGGCATATTCCGTACAAACTTACAAAAATTATTTTTGATGATATAATGGTATAAAAATGGCTTACATTGAAAATACCTAAGGAAGAAATTCGTTGAATTTGAGAAGTTCAACTGCCGATGACATGTCAACAAAGTTAAATTGATTTCATTTCTTTGTATTTATACTTTTAAGACAAAGACGCTCTAAATACCATGCGGAAAAGTATGATAACACATTTTACATGTTCTTTTACTTGAAATTTCATAAAAAAAAGAAATTTACAGACATTTTTCAAAGCACGCAAACATTATTTTATTTACAAATTGATCAAGAATGGGGTAATGGAACGGGAGGACATAATTTTTGTGAGCAGCGTAAGGTTATCAGGTATTATTTATTATTTGGGCTGAAAAATATGATTTTCATAAAAAATATTTATTTATATAAATATGATTTTCATAAAAACAATATCATAAAAAATATATTGCATTTAGGAATTTTCTGTGAACAGCTACGTTCTGGTCACCAGATACATACATTTTGCTATGCTTTTCGGAATGTAAATGTAGGATACCATCCCTCTGATTCATAATGAATTTATCTGAAGCCAACCGAGTAATGTTATAACTACTTTACTACTGGCCATTGTAATGTTGTTGTTGTCGTGTGCCAGCTAGGCTGGCAACATGGGGTGCCATATATATATATATATATATATATATATATATATATATATATATATATATATATATATATATATATATATATATATATATATATATATATATATATATATATATATATATATATATATATATATATATATATATATATATATATATATATATATATATATATATATATATATATATATATATATATATATATGTTGTTATGTTATCATATAACAGCTAGGCTGGCATTATGGGGTGCGGCTCCACTTTTCCAACTGAACCATATTTTGGTGTGGAGTCCGACTTCTTCAGTACACACATGCCATAGGGACCCGTTTATAAGGTAGGCAATCATTTACACCACATTCATACAAGGAAGGGACAGCGACAGGATAGCTAGAGAGAAAGTACATCCATGCCCAAACCGGGATTCAAGCCCAGGACCTTCTTATCCGCAGTCAGGCACGCTGACCCCTAGATAATTTGGGCGGCACTGGCCATTGTAATAAGTAGCATGATACAAATATATCGGTGAAGGCAAGCCCGGGTTAACGGTACCTTAGGGTTAACGGGTTTGGAATATATCAGCAAGCACCTCATGATTTTGAACCACAGTTACACGACGAGGTCACGCCTGAGATGGCACTCTTCTTCCCACAACCTCGTAACACCAACGAAAAGGTTTTGGACAAAACAGATTAACGTAAATACATCCCCAACCCACGGATCTTCAGCAACATACTAAGGGTGAATAAATTTTCTTAGATGGGAAAAGCGGAAGATGTATGAAGCTTGGCTCAACACTCCTGGACAAAAAGTTATTTAAAGTTAAATTAACAGCTTACATTAAATGACTATTTGGTTTATGTATCTTTTTCCAGGCATCACTTGAAGAAAATTGTCACTCTGGATTGATTGGTTTGATTGGTTGTTGTGTGGATTATTTGATTGTCTCTCAATCGAGAATTTTGATGACAAATATTAATATAGTTTAAAATTGATTTTTAATTGAGGAATTTTTGGCTCCAAGTTGTAGATTACTTGAGTATGTTGTATGATACTTTAATGTTCGCCGCATAACGACTCTCCGACGCACTATTTATGAATATTGGAACATATTCACGTATTGCAAGGGGAGAAACACGCAAAACTCTCAAGTACCTACCACAAGAGACATACACGCTGAAGGTAGAGAAACACGCAATACTCCCAAGTACCTACCACAAGAGACATACATGCTGAAAGCAGAAACATATATGCGTTACTGTTCAGCACAGACTGTGTTCGAACTCGACCGTTTCTCTCTGAAGAGCAATGTTCCACCATACCATTGATGTCAATGAGCTTAAAAGAAAAAGATGCCGATGGCTCGTGATGTTCCTAGGTGGTTACTCTAACAAGTATTGATCATTACCAATGATGCTTTATTTCTGTGATTGAACGGTAACCTTTCTCTCTAAAAATGGATGTCCTACTTTAGGTGTCAATGAGCTTAAAAAAGATGCTAACGGCTCGTGATATTCCTAGGTGGCTACTCTAACAAGTATTGATCATGACCGGTAAGGATACAAACTTTGCTCCCCACATGAGATTGAATTTACCAGGATAATGATGTACAGGTAACCCTCCTATAACACGGTAGTTAGGTTCCTAGAAAATGTCGTGTTGAGTGAAATCGTGTTGTATGAGACCCAGAACTAGTACAAAATGTGGGGTTACGTTCCAAAAACTTATTAAAAACAAATATTTTTTTAATTCGACATAAACAACTTAATTTTTATTAAATAATAAATGTATATCCAACACAAAGTAAGAAAAAAATATTTTAATCTAACACAACCCTGATTTAATGAATTTATTCGTCGTCACTGCTCAGTACAATCAACCGAGAACGTTTTTTGGGTGGAACGATATCGCCTTCACTTTCAGAACTTTTTTCTCTATTTAAAGTTTTTGTATGTTTTCTCCTCTTAAAAAAATCTGTAATCGAACTTTACTGACTAGTTCTTACTAGGTCATTGTAAATTTCGCGGTATGGAGTTAAACAGTTTTGCAGCTCCCTTTTGAATTTTCAACTTCTTTCCGTGGAAGGGTCTGTTTTCAAGAAAAATGACTCGAGATTTTCCACTAAGCATAGGCCTTCTTGTAATTCTTTTAATGTTAAATTTTTAACGGCACAATCTTCATCAGAGCTAGCGTCCTCAAAATCTATTTGATTTGCATCCAGGGATGCCATTTCCATCCAATCCGCTTCGTCAACTTCTTCTTCCACTAATAATTCTTGAATGTCTTCAGTAGCCATATCCACAAAACCTTTGCCTCCGATTGATTTAGCGACTTTTAATATGGCACCAATTTCGTTTTCCGATGTTTCACGCGTGTTTTCTGTTTCAACTGAGGGCGCTCCGTGGCTGAGTGGTCTGTTTGGATTTTCTAATAAAATTCCAATTTGCTAAATCGAAATTCCAACTTTTACTAATCGTATTTATCAATTCATCTTAATAAAGAAATTAAAAACCTGCTCAAGGTAAGCTTATTTAGAATTTGAATTTATTATTAAGATGAATTGATAAATACGATTAGTAAAAGTTGGAATTTCTAAAGGTCCCTGGTTCAATCCCGGGTTTCGGCACCATCCTCCCCCCCGATGAACTTCAAAAGTTCATCAAGAGTAGAGTCTAAATTAATACTAAGTTAATTCACAGATTTTCAAAACAATAAGACCAATACTTAATAATAATAATATAATAATACTATGTTCTAGTGATAATAACATATGCCTTTGTAACAACATAATAATGTAAAATTTAATATATTTATTAGCTTTACATATTAATTTCTAAAGTTAATTTCAATATCAAAAATCAAACCTAAATAAAGATACATACATACATACATACATATACTGCTTACAGTAATTATAAAGCTACTCATTATTTCAGCAGCAATTCTACTACAATTCTGTAAAAGAAAAAGAAAATATAAATTTAAACAATGTTACTAAATGTATCATAAAGTTCAATTTTCATAAAGTTCGATTGGATATAGCAACTGAATTGGACGTTTCAAATGAGTCCCAGATGGAAGTCTCACTGTACAGGATCGTGTCTTTCCATCTCTGCCAATATGAACGTCTGTGACGATACCACACTTCCACATAAGCTTTGGCACTTTATCCTCGTGAATTAGAACAATTGAGTCCTTCTTTATTAAAATAGGATTTTTCTTTCTCAAGGTGGATTGATGAGCAGACCTTAATTCCAAAAGATAGGATTTCTTCCATCTGTTCCAAAAGGTAGTCACTATTTTTTGTTGATGCTTATATTTTCTGGTGAGGACATCTTTCGTTGAAAGGGGTAGTACGGATAGTCCAGGAAGAGACAATATTCGTCTACCTATCAGGAAGTGAGCAGGCGTGAGAATCACTGACTCATTTTCTTCATCTATATAAGTTAGTGGTCTAGAGTTCAAAATGGCTTCAACTTCTACGACCGTGGTTTCAAGCTCCAAATAATTTAGAGATGTTTTTCCTAAAATTTTCTTGAGGGAGGTCTTCACAGAGCGAACAAGTCTCTCCCAAAATCCTCCCCACCAAGCTGCCTTTTCTACGATGTTTTTCCAAGTTATTCTTCGTTCACTAAAATAATTTCGGCATTCTTCTTTGCTTAAAGTTTCATTTAAAAGATTAAAATCTCTTTTCACTTTAATGAAAGTTTTCGCATTATCTGAATATATTGTTTTACATAGTCCTCGACGGGATATAAATTTTTTAAATGCTCTCAAGAATGACGGAACTGACATATCAGTTGTCAGCTCTAAATGTATAGCACGTGTTACTGCGCAAGTAAATAGCAAAATATATGATTTCTTCGTTTCTGAATTTTCGAATATGTACAGAGGACCTAAATAATCTAATCCAGTTATTTCGAATGGAAATGCTTCCCTCACACGATCTGGGGGTAAACAAGACATCTCTTCGGTAGCAGGCTTCGCTCTGAATTTCCTACATAAATTGCACTTGAATATTAAAGATTTTACTCTTTGCCTGCCTTTAGGGATGAAAAACCTTTCTCTCATTTCTGATAGTGTCTCTGATAATCCAGCGTGCCCAGTGTTTTCGTGACATCTGTGAATAATTAATTCAGTGAACTCGTCCTTACCAGGCAGCAACAAAGGATGTTTTTGTTCATAACTCAAGTCTGAAAATTGTAATCGCCCACCTATTCTAATCAATCCATTAATATCAAGAAATGGTTTGTACAAGGCTATTTTTGAAGAAAATGGTAACTTTTGGTTAGAATTTAAACCTTTTATTTCTGTAGAAAATTCTTTCTCTTGTGTTCTTTTAATCCAGTAAATTTCGGAATCATTCAACTCTTCAGCTGTCAGTGGCCCTTCTTTTTTATTCCCTTTATTTCTCAAGTTAAAAATAAATCTTTTGATCCACGCAGTAGCTCTAAGTAATTTTGTAAAATTATTAATTTTACATATCTCCAATAAGTCCTTAGTATTTGAGTCAATACAAATAGCTTGTAAAATTATGCATTTTTTCTTCTTCCTTTCCTCTTCAGCTATCTTCATTTCTGGGCCTAGATATGCTATAGGCCAATGGTTACGTTCCTCAGAAAGCCAATAAGGTCCATTGAACCATGCTCGATTTTCTTTCAACCTTAAAGAATTTTCACCTCTCGTTAAAACATCAGCAGGATTTTCTTCCCTGGACAGTAGTTCCATGATGAGGGATCAGTGATGCCTTGAATTTCAATTATTCGGTTGCAAACAAATGGTTTCCATCTTTTAGCATCTCCTTTCACCCAATGAAGTACTATCGTAGAATCAGTCCAATAAAAGCAGTTATTTACTTCCAAATTAATTTTATGCAAGATATATTTCATTAACCTACAACCTATTACAGCACCCATTAACTCTAAACGCGGAAGAGTCATCTTTTTCAAGGGAACAACTCTAGATTTTGATGAAACAAATGTAGTTTTTATTTCATTATTCTCAATAAACCTAATATAAACGACAGCACCATAAGCTTTAATACTACTATCGCTGAAACAATGCAATTGAATGTCAGATATCCCCTTAATGCTGTTACTTTTAAAGTAATGCCTTTCGATTTGAATTTCCTTTAAATTAATTAAGTCTTCACACCACCTTTTAAATCTTTTTTGAATGTCTGATGGTAATGGTTTGTCCCACTCATATCCAGTAATCCAGCATTCCTGAACAAGGATTTTACACGTAACAGTAAATGGATTAATAAATCCTATAGGATCGTAGAGTTTACCAATTACTTTCAATATGAATCTCTTTGTAATTTCTTCATCTGGATTCAGTATGGTAACCTCTGGTACTGGAATCTTTAATGTATCTTTTCTACTATCCCAATAATATCCTAAGACCTTGCCACAATCTGTTAATTGCGTTATACTAGGGTTTTCTTCTTCGTCCCATTTCTGCTGTAAGGAAACACAGTTTGTTTTCCATTTTCTCATGTTAAAACTAGCCTTTTGCAAAACCCTTTTCATGTCTTGTTTAATTTCTATGGCTTCTTTTTCACTGTCTGCACCACTTATTAAATCATCAACATACATACAATTTTCAATCAAATCACTAACAACTGGATAATTATCTCTGAAACTTTCAGCATGATGCTTAAGTGTAGCTGCTAACAAAAATGGGCTGCAAGTTGCTCCAAAAATAACTCGAGTCATTCTGAGAACTTTATATTCTTTTTCTAATTCCCCGTTTAACCAAAGAAATCGAACTGCATCTCGATCTTCAGGTGAAAGTAAGATCTGCAAAAACGCTTCTTCAATGTCTGCTGTAAACGCAATTCTATGTTGTCGAAAGTTAATTAATATTCCTAATAATTCTGGATTAAGATTTGGTCCAGCATCTAAGCATTCATTTAATGAAAGGGAATTTGTGGCATGAGCATAGGCATCAAATACCACACGGAGTTTTGTTGTAACCTTATCTTCTCTAAGTATTCCTTGATGTGGGAGATAAAATGATATTTTCTTGGGATTATCAGAAACTTCTTCTGCTATTCCTCTTTCAAGGTAACCATCGATAATTGTTTGATATCTTTTGAAGAATTCTGGATTTTTCTTAAATTTCTTAGTTAAACTATTTAGTCTGTTAAAAGCTATTTCATAGTTGTCTTTCAACCCCTCAACCTTTTCGTTAAAGGGTAGTTTAACTTGATAACGGTTATCTTTTAAACTAATGGATTTTTTAAACTGATTTAAATTTTCGTTTTCCTTATCAGTATTATTACTTTCGCTTTTAATTCCAATTGACTCAATCTCCCAAAATTTACGCAATATCATGTTAGATTCAACATCTAGATTGCTTCCTATTGTATGAACAGCTACTTTCATAACGTTAGCAGATTGCTGTGTGATCATCCTATTTGATGTAGCAATTGAACCATTAATCGTCCAGCCGAACATTGTTTGACATGCAACTAAAGTTCCTGACAATCTACGAACTTTACCAGTCACAATTTTCCAGTAATAATCACTGCCTATTAACAGAGAAAGCTGTAAATGCCGTTCATTGAAGTTTTGATCCGCTATTTTTATTCTGTTTTTCTTACACTGTATAATTATATCTCTTGCAGGTGCACTTATATGAGCATTGCTAATATTCGGTGTTTCTAAAGCTTCGATAACTAAATGTTTTCGCATAAAGGGACAATTTATTTCAACTCTCACTTTATTTCTTTTTTCTATAACTGGTTCAGTAGAACCAAACGTATAAATTTTTAACTCTTCTTGTCCTACTATTTTTAAATTTAACTCTTTAGAAACCCGCTCAAGGATAAAAGATCGGCAACTACCATTATCTATCAAACATCGAAATTTCTTATTTCTATTATTTCCTACAATATTTACAGTTGCGGTTTGCAAATAAATATTATCAATTTTGTCCTCTTCTGAAACAGAAGTGACAGCAGTATCCGATTTCACATCAATTTTATTAATATATTCATGTAATAAACTATTATGTTTCCCCTTACAACTATTACACCGCATTTTCGAAAAACAGTTATACGCAGTGTGGTTTCTTTTAAAACATAAAAAACATTTCCCCTTCTGTTTTAAGGCATTTTTCCTCTCGAGAATAGACTTTAGACATTCTTTACTACTATGTTTATTTGGAGTGTCACTCTCGCAAAATTCGCATTCCCCCTCCTTTCCTGCGGCTTCGACATTTAACGCTAGCGCAGTCGCATTTTGTTTGTATTTTTGTGTGGGGTGAAAAGAATTATGACCTTTCGCTGCGAAATACTTCGGGTATCCCTTTGAGAGCGACTGGTCTTTCACTTCATTCGTATCACGAAATAAAATTGTTTTTTCCCTATTTTCGATTTCATTTCTTAAAAATTCTAAAAGTTTTAAGCAATCCCAATCATCATTTTTATTATATCTATTGTATTCTAAAACTATATTTTCTGGCAACAATTTTAATAAGATAGGAAATAACAGGCTACCATAATTATTCAATTGTATTCCAGCGGCTTCAAGTGAGCGAACTTGAACATAACATGTATCGCACAGCTGACGCAATTCTTTCAACTGGCCGCATGATTTTACAGGACGCATATTTAACAACACATTTATATGAGCTCTAACAATTATATCTTTTTGCCCATATCTTTTCTTTAGTAACTCTACAGCAGTACAATAATTATTTTCTGTTAAAGTCAAACCCTGAATCGAAACCAAAGCTTCACCTTTCAAAAACGATTTTAAGTAGCTAAATTTATCCGTATTTGACAAATTCTTATTTTCATGTATCGATCCCTCAAACTGACTCCAAAATTCTTGCCAATTTTCGTATTTACCATAAAATGGTTCTATAGTTGATTTTGGTAGTCTTACATTAATTTCGTTTTTCGATGTTACGGGTACATTAGCTACTCCTAATAGTTTCGGTTCCGATTTCAAATAAGTGTTTATTTTCGATTTAGTAGAAATTATCTTTTCTCTAATTTCCTGACTTGAAATAATTTCCGATTCTAGCAAATCTAAATCATTGATATAATTTTCAATTTCTAAGTCTAATTCATAAATTAGCTCTGACTTTTCGCATAATTGCTGTAAAAGTTCATTTAGAGTTGCTTTATCAATAATTTCTAATTCCAGCTGTTCATTAACCTTATTTAATGTTCTTGTTAACAGACCTCTAATTGTTGAACGTTTTCTTTTCAATTTATCAAGATTCAAAGCAACCGCTGTTTTGTTCGAATCGACCGACATATTTAATTTCAAATATATTGTGCAAACAATGAAATAATTAAATATGTTTTCATGCAAGACAAACAAATAATGAAATCAAATACTGCTGTATTCTGTTACTTATTTAAAAAATAAAAATCATAATCTAAATTCTAAAGGCTGGTTTCCCGGGTTTCGGCACCATGTTTGGCTTTTCTAATAAAATTCCAATTTGCTAAATCGAAATTCCAACTTTTACTAATCGTATTTATCAATTCATCTTAATAATAAATTCAAATTCTAAATAAGCTTACCTTGAGCAGGTTTTTAATTTCTTTATTAACATAAGACATACTTAAGCAGGACAAGACATGGAAAAATAACAAGACATGGAACAAAATAAACATCTACATTTTTCTTTGGCGCCGAATCTTATTTGTAATAAAAATATTCGTGCAGTGCGCCCTCTATCCTCATATAGTTGCAACATGGTCTAAAGCATCACCGCTAATCGCTTGAGAGCGTAGGAGTGTGGGTTCGATTCCCACCATGACCCTGGGTGTTTTCTTCGTTATTCTGTGGTTGTACATCTGTCATTGTGCTATTTGTCATATTATCGACGAAGACTTACAAGCGGATCTCAAAAATCAATCATACCAGTCTGAATATATGTAATGTAATAAAATAAATAAATAAATGTTTCAACTGAAGAGGGCCATATCTTCTTCCAACACGCATTTAAGGTTGATGTTTTTATTTCTTTCAGCGACAAAGATATGATTTCGATACAGTGCTTGATTGAAAATTTCTTCCAAGCTTCCATTACGCTAGTTGATTCCGAATCGGTTGCGTCTAAAATCCACTGTAAGGATCTTCTTATATAATACGTTTTAAAGGTATAAATAATACCTTGATCCAATGGTTGGAGCAACGAAGACCGATAACAAGCTCTGACATTGGAACAAAACCGTGTTAGAGGATGACGTGTTGTAGGAATTTTCCCGCAATTTACGAATCGTGTTATAGCGAAACCGTGTTATAAGATACCGTGTTATAGGAGGGTTACCTGTACTTATCCAAACAGTGAGACTGATCCCTTCATGGATTTATGAATAATAGCAGGAAGTTATACATCTACCTTTCCCAGCAGACACTTTACTTCAATATAATTGAATTATTGTGGCCATTCTTCAAAACATTCACAACATCTATGGGAAGAATAGTCATATTCCTCTAAATATTATTCAATTCTTACGACAGAGCAAACAGAGTCATTCATAAGGAAATATTAAAATTTCCAGAACAACTAGATAGTGCTCATGAATAATTGATAGTCAATAAACAATGGATTTGCACCACGATTCAAATATATGTCAAACATTTTATGGAAATTAATTGGTATACACAATTTGGGGTTAATTCATCATTTTTATGCGAAATATGAATCAATGATATTCGGTGTTTCAGATTTCATCTGATCAATCAATCTGAATCAATTAAATTATCAATTAAGCAATCATTATTGTTCACTGAACAATTTTCAGTAATCTTATAAGATGACATTAATTGATGCATTTTATTTATAGTAGTATTTATTATAGTAAAGCATTTTATTTAAAACACTTGTAATAGAAATTTCTTATTAAATGGTATATTCACCAGACCACAATCCCACTAAATTTTCCCTTGGAATTCTAATGTTCCTAAGTTTATTAGGTAAAATATACATAATTTGTAAAATAAATTTGAAATCAAAATGAAAATTGAAAATATTTTTTTTGAAATTCGGTAAGCACTTAAAACAAATAGTTTATATTAATGAAATTAATTAACTTAGGAAATTTTATTTATTATATGACATTATTTGAGACAACATTAATATATTTGGTGAAGCTTCGAGAAAAGTATTTTAATTTCCTAAGTTATGCAAATCAATTTTAAAAAGTAATTTTATCATTCTTTAAAAGCAAGACTATATTACAGTCATTTGATTAAACTGAATATATTTCTCTATACAAGAAAATTCTGAAAAGAACTCTTTTGCTTCGAAAACCTAATATTCATTTCAAGAATTTAATATTTCAAAAAATATATAGATAAAATATAAGTATGTAAAAAACAACTACTACAAGAAAATTTTATATGATTATTGTTTAGTTAAAGAATATGTACTTTAGACGTTAAACTACTAAGAATAGAATTCATTAATTTTCATCTTTATTTCATAAAATATTAATTCTTACGAGAATTTCTTTAACATCTCAATAATAAATTCTTTTTTCAACGTAATGATCATATTTTTCTTAAAATTTATGTAAGCAGTCAATAGGATACTGAAATTAGATATTATTTCTTAAGACAAAAAATAATAATTTTAGGAAAGATAAAATTAAATTTTCGGCAAGTTTTCAGATATGCGGTGAGCTCTTTTTAAGTTTTGAATTAGTTGGTTTTAAGAAAAAGAAAACAAAAATGATGAAGTGAAAATTAAAAAAATAACAGGTGATGAGCTAATAGATTGTTAATTAGCTTGAATAAATTTTTCTGTAAAATTTTTTTTTACATGAAATACAAAAATAATGATTTCTAAAAAGCTCTCTTTTTCGATTTAAGGAGAATATTTTTAGAATACCACAGGAATATTAAACCTGTTATAACATTGAAACTGGTTGACTTTTTCCTAACGGGGTATTATTTTATGTATTTATTGAGAATTTTGAATTTCAATAGGTATATATATATATATGTTATATATATATATATATATATATATATATATATATATATATATATCACGGGATTTTGATTAACATAAAATGGGTTATAGCTTCAGATATGGTTTAAAAATTAAGAAAATAATTAACTAATAATAAGAAAAAGATTTTTTATAATAGAATAATAAGAAATTTTTAGAATAATAAGAAAAAGATAAGTAATAATAAGAAAAGAAAATAAGAAAATAATTATTTTTCTTTCTTAAAAAAACAATTATTTTATGCTACTTTTAAGATATAAAAAGATAATACATATTTTTGATAATTGTTTTCAAGTAATCCAAATGGAACTATTATTTAAAAAATTTACAAAAGTTACCAATAATAACAAAATAAAATGTATTTTTGAATTTAGGATTGAAAAATAAAGAAACTTTCATTGTAATGAAAGAACATGGTATGAGAATTTGAGCAAAATTTATTTAATATAATACCGGTCACATTTAAAGAGTATATTGAAGAATTTATGCAATTTTTATACATGTATTGGCTTTGAAAAATAACGATATCTACTCAGAACTTTGCATACAATTTAGCATACACTTCGCTGGAAGGAAATTAGAAATATTCAATCATCGAAAAATATTTGGGCAGATTTTTTTACAAAGCAATTCTTCTAGTTGCAATCCTACCACCCTGTACTGGTTTTGGCGCGATTTCCAGTTTTCCCGCCACGAGATTCATAGTTATCTCGCCAATTTAAATTACAAACTGAATGCTTTAAGAATTACAAGCACACAAAACGATTTTCATCATCATGTTAAGCTACCATAGAATCATATTGCGTCATAAAATGCAAGTTGCGTTGTAGAAATGCAAGAAAGCATTCTGAAACAGTAAACCAGTTTGGCGCATTTTATCGCCGCACTGGTATATAGGAACAGGCTTTCTTTTTCACAATTCTCTTCGCTTACAAAATACATGACTTCAGAGAATGCCTTCATGCGTTTGCTCACCATTCGAAATTTATCAGAATCATTTTGCTCAATATCTGAAGAGCAACACAAGAAGTTTATAACATCGCCCATTCTACTAAACAACATTTTGTTTTCTTTAATTTTCATTTAAGTTTGTTTAGATATTTTTTTATTATTTAAATTTTACTCTTTTATAAGTTAAAATTTTTATTTTTTATAAAAATAATAATTAAATTAAAAATAAATATAGAAAAGAATATTAGAGATTGGAAAGCAACTAACCGTGTGTAAACACAGGCATGGCAATCCTTCAATGAATAATTAAAACTACAGCATTTGCATTTTTAAGATTCTTTTAATTTTTGTAAGGGAATGCATTCCATGAATACCTTTCATCATTTAGAGATACTACTAATGTTGAATTTTTATGTTACAAAAAATAATAAAATACAGTTTGAGTTCTAACATTGTCCATAATGATGAATTACGTGCTGTTAATTACATATGATATTAAAACATGAGAATCTTTTAAAAAATGTATGCGTTGTTTGGAACTTTTAAGTAATTTTTAACATTCATATTATGTGTCATTAATTGATGTCATTACTATTATTATGTGTCATCAATTGATGTCATTTTTACTACTGCATTGCTGAAAAGGATACTATGAATGAATAAAATATAGTTTGGACCACTTAAGCCACTATAATTTGTGATATTAAGTGTCATATTATTCATGATACTTTAGAAATAAAATGAAAATAGCTTCAAACCTTGCGACTTATTAATTCTGATAGTTAACTTCACTAAAATATCTTTTCAAACTCATTTATTGATTCTAAAAGTGCATGGAAAATCGTTTTCGTATACTTATTTTCAACTTGCTCTTTCTTGAAATGTTTTGCAAACATTTTTAAATATTTCATGAAAAGTAACTTATTTTAATAAAAATTACTTTTTAAAAAATTTATTATTAAAATTTAGCATTTCAATCTTCAAGTTTAGGAAATATTTCTTGTTTTACAACTATCAGATTTTATAATTTTTGATAACTATGGAAATAAAAAAATACGAAAAAAGAAAAGCAATACATAATCCAGAGTAAAAATTTTCTAATAAATAAGTGTTTCGTTTTAGACTATATTTAGAATAATAACAATATTGGCAGAAAATTAAGACATTTTTTCTTAAGAGAAATATGTAGTTTTTCTTTAAAAATATTTGAACGTTTTTCTCTTTTCCCTTCCTCTGTCTTCTTGCAGAAATTTAGGTAATAAATTGGGTACATTATCAAGGTGTTGTGTTCCAGCTCTTCGTTTTTCCTTGAATTGTTGCTAAGCAACGAGTTTTAGTAGCATATCAAATGTCCAGTTGTTATCTACTGAAAGAGAAAGTCTGCTTTTTCAAGAATTACACAGATTCAAATAACATTTCATTTGTTTCTTCACAGAATAACTTTGTACACATATAAACATTTATTTCATTTCTTGAGATGTGTTTCAATAAAAGATAATGTCCACGGTCCGCAAAAATACGTTTGCTGCTAAGACAAACAGTTCATGGTTAAGAAGAGAGTATTTTTGAAAAAGAGTTTTTTTTTTAATATTTAAAGAAAACAGCAGTATTTATTAAACAGAATTTTTATTCTGTTTGTCTGAGAAATTTTCGTTGGGGTTGAATTGACAATGACTGCGCGGAATGCCGAGAAAGTGGTGTCAAGAAGACAGTCTCTGGCAAATTTAATATAAAAACTTTGAATTTTTCCTTACAGTGTTTGTAAATTATTTAAATAATTATTAATGTTGATTTTAACTCTCTACAAAGTTGCATATTTCCCGACGTTATAAGTCTGAGCTGTAATTAATTTGAATAAATTCACTGTATTAATTAATTAAGAAATTAATGTAACGTAACATTCTATCCCGGAGCATTTTTCGTTTCAAGAAAGAAGCATGATTTCTTTTCTTTTTTTAAATTGTCACCTATGCGTTATCATTTTGCTTAGAGAAAAATACTAAGCTGCCTTTCACATTGAGATATAAAGCTTTTTATAAAATAACATTTACTGTTTTCTTATTTTTCATTAAAGTAGTACAGTTTTTGCCATTTGATGTGATTCTGTTTTCCACTTTTCCAATACATCACCGCTCGGATATCCATACAAACGTGGATCAAAAAGCCCATACAATTTAAATTTTTCTGTAAATTGACATAAGAATAAAATAGAATAAAAAGAGATTGATTTGTCTCCTCTTAATCAATGCAAGCCCTAAAGCGCGTTACACATAATTAAAAAATGGTTTCAATAGCTTTAAAAAAATACGTGTTCTCTTATGAGTGTATATAAAAAAATCTAATTTTAATAGCTGAAAAAAATAACCAAAACAGCTTCTGTTTTACTCACGCTTATGAAGATATCAAAAAAAAAATTATTGAGTCAACAAATTAAAATTTTATATTACTCCCTTTTCATAACAATAAGTTAGTTGTTTCGAACGCCTAGTATATTAATATTGCCAAATTGGTGGAATGTCATCTCCGACGAAATCTACGATATGCACTAATAAATTTTGATTTACATCATAAGACAATTATTTTTTAGTTCCTTTGATTAATTTGATTAGTTTCGTTGAAAACAAGAATTCGGCTCTGATAAAATATGAATTACCATCCAAAAAATGTTTAACTAACTAAATGTATATATTAGTTTGGAAAAAATCCATTATTTTTTCGGTAGGTGGCTGTAGTGATCCAGCTCTCGTAAAGTATTGATCAACAATTTCAGATTTATGTTATTTTCAAAAGTGACATTTCGTGCTGAAAAAAAACTCTGTATTTTGTTTAGTTCATTCAATTGTGAGTCACATAGTGTTAAAATTGGAAGTCAACAAACAGAAAATTTGCTTCATCCAGTAATTTTTATTTAATAAAGGCAAAAAAGTTACTGAAAGTGGATAAATTTTATGATGCCGATACTGAAATTGTCAATTAGTAAAATCTCGGTATCTTTGATTCCGATCAAGTGTTTTTGACGTTTAAGATGGAATTACACAAGTAGGTCCATCGACGACATTTTTCATAAAAGTGTTAAAATGATCCATGTTGACCAGCATGAGCAAAATCCTAGAAAAATCTACACCTTTGGCAACAAATTGAAAAAATAATCTCCAAGCTAGAAAGAAATTCAAGAAATAATTTGGTATATTATATCTAGTGTATCGAAGTGAGGTTATCAAGATTGGAGCAAGCCACAATTATCGCCAACCAAAATCATTCGCGCCAAGGGTGTGGGCTCTGCTAGGATCCAACCCCATCATGTTATCAATTGCAGCATGACTTGGGAGCTAAATATCGACAGTAAACGGTTTTAAGCCATTTAAATAAAGCGAATTCTTGAACATATTAAATGAAGTTTCAAAATAAACGTGAAAATGATGGATTTCTATTCCCTAACGTAAAGTATTTTGAATTCGTAGGTCTTATTGTTCTGCAGCTCATGGTGTTTGAAAATAGATTTTGGAGAACAATCTCAGTAGTTGATGCAGTATCATTTCCATTTGCTTCGAAATTATAAAGTACTACACAATAAAACATCGCCAAATTCCTCCATTCACATTCTTTTCATTTAAGGTAGGGATTTGGGTGACCTATACCAAATATTCCTCAGTTTCT
Source organism: Latrodectus hesperus (assembly GCA_037975125.1). Taxonomy (NCBI): domain Eukaryota; kingdom Metazoa; phylum Arthropoda; class Arachnida; order Araneae; family Theridiidae; genus Latrodectus; species Latrodectus hesperus. Next base: position 19,138 of record JAJQOW010000795.1, on the reverse strand, counting down.
CGCCAATTTAGAGCCATATAGTTAGCGATATTAGTTGATTTCTAGTTGGTCCATCTTGTTTCCAGTGCCATCTTGTTCCTTCAAACATGCACGAAAATAAGCTTGGCGAAAAAAATCACCAATAAACGTCAAAAGGCACCCTAAAGCTGTTTATTATGATTTACCATGATTTACCATAAAGTGAGTTCAAATCCTTGAGGAATGGAGAATGTAACTAATGGCTGCTTTTCATACTGCATCAAAAATATATGCGGCAACTTTATCAGGATTTCGCTGAAGATTCTCTTTTTTAGTTCACTGTGTTGCTGAAATTTGATGTTATTTCAAATATGCAAATAAAATGAATAGAAAATGATAATAGCCACTGCATGTGCATCCAAAAGATAGGCTGCTATTGTATCTTATGGCAACGAAATAACTGTTTAAAAATTATGTCTTCTTTGGTAAACGTTTTTATATTTATAATGGGTATATTATATTTACAATTTTAAAACTGCCACCTAACTTGCCTAGTGGTCAGCATGCCTGACTGCGGGTAAGGAGTTCCTGGGTTCGAATCCCGGTTCGGGCATGGATGTACTTTCTCTCTCTATCTATCCTGTCTTTGTCCTTTCCTTGAATGAATGAGGTGTGAATGGTTGCCTACCCTATAAACGGGTCCCTATGGCATGTGTGTAGAGCAAAGTCATACTTTCATCTTCGTGGTGCTCTGATTAAAACGAAAGACACTCCCAAGTGACTTAAAAATTCGCATAGCCAAGGCATAGCGAGCTTGGCTTGTCCAACAACAAAATATTCCAACATTATTATGTATTTTGCATATTCTTTTTATTATTTGTTTCCTGGTAATTTAGACTAATATTCTTATATGAAAGATTGGTCTGTATCAAAGTACATAATAGTTTATTGAGATCTCAATTTTTTTTAATTTTAGAGAGCTTCCGATATGCTAAAGTCGTGTTAAAATTGCCTTAAGCCCTTTAGTTTCTCATCCTGCTATATTCATTGGCACGTACTTCCTTTAACCATATTTTCCACTTTTTCTTGCCTTTCCACCATTTAACTAGTGAAATCAATTAAATAACGCATTAGACATTTAATTTAGATTTCTACCAACAGATGTCGCCAGATTTTAACTAAATCGTGGCACTTGAATTACTTTGTATTTACAGCTCTAATTTTGATATATTTGAGCTATTGCTGATCAGAAGTTGCCGCTAGAAAATGTTCAGCGATTCACCGAGTTAATTTTTTGATGATTTATCAGATTTTGAAAGAGATTTTAGTTTTGATTATGATACGATTGTTTCAGTGATGTTGCATTATATTTTCAAAAGCTTTATATACTTCACCCTTTTTATACTGTCTAATAAATAGAAATTAACCGTAATTCGATTATAAATAATTAAAGATAACATTTGAAATAGTATGAGTATTGGTTTTTCTGACTGCTCGATTTTTCATAAAAAAAATCTAAAGTTAAAAAACTGACTTTTTTTTTATCGATTTAGAAAGCTTTTTAAAAGAAAAAAAGTTCATATTTCAATTCTTCAATAAATGTATAGATTCATAATAATATGCAAAAGTACACATAAAAGAAGAAATGTAAATTTTAACTCTCCGATAAATACGAGTATATAGAATTAAAATATGCAAATTTTCTATGCTTATATTTATATTATTATTATATAATTAAAATAAACAAATAAATCACAAATGGTCCACAAACACAGCAGTCATAGAATTAAATAATTTTTTTATGACTATAGTTGATTTCGATGGTGGTATACATTGATTTATAAAAATTGTCATTCTAATTCTAATACCAGATAATTCTTTAAACATTTGTCGAAATTTCAGATTTTTCCCTGGAATCTAATCTAATTGCTTCCGAATTGAGTGTGACATACAATGAGATTTGCTGCTTCATTAAACAGGGAATTTGTTAATGACTCCCATTGATTTTAATGAAAACCATTTTTATATGGATAAATGATCCGAAACATGGAAGACATTTTTTGTCAATCATTCTATGGAATTTAATTACTTTGATTAGCTCACTCGACTAATTATGATTCGAAAGCAAATAAGCCACTCTAGGGTTTTGATCTCAAATAATTGAAAACAAGAAACACGAGACAAATTCCATTGGAATAATGGGACTCATTACTATAATTTGTAATAGTTAATCATCTTCACTTCTATTTCCAATTATATTAACTCACTTTCATTCTCTTGATTTTCATTTCTTCCAATTTTCCGAGGAAATAATTCATACATTGTGATTGCTTGAATATATCTGTATTTATCTTAATTAAATTAGTTTATTTAATGGACTGAACTTAAACTTCATAAATATTAAAATTAAATATTATTTAACATTCGCATTTTGTAATACATTACGAAATTAAGTGATTTTTATATATAATTTAAGGATAAAAAGAAATATCTTATGGAACATGTACGTCGTTGTTTTAATGTAATATGACATTTAAATATGTATTGCTATACGGATTTGATAAGAAAATCACTTGTCTTTAATATGTGAAATATAAATATTGCAAAATATATTCATAATATGGAAATGGCTTTCGTAGAAATAATTGTAATCTATAAATTTATGATTTAGTTTATTCTTCTCTAAAGTGCTATAGACAACATTTTGTAAACAAAAGTAAAGAAAATAGCAGAAAACGATGTTTACTATTGTGTATAATTTCTGATCTAGAACGTAATGCGTTTTTCATTTAATAATGTAAACAATACAAGTAATAAAATGAATATTCAGTGTATATAGTTGTTACTAATTAATAATTAATACTATTATTTGAGTAATGTATGCATAATAAAAATAAAAACAATGTATACTATTAATACAATAGAAAACCTATGCGATTAATCACAATAACTTTACTAAGGGAAAATTTTGCTCTTTCTTTAAGGCAAATATACTAAAATTTAGTGGAAAAAATTTACTAGTTGATAAATATGGGAAAATATTTATTTAAATATTAAAAATTGTACAAAATAAAGAATTCGAAAGAAAATTTTTAGAAGAAAAAGTTAATGCCTACTTGTATGAATATTTGCATATTTAAAAAACACTTTTCCTTTTTAAATAAACTAAACTCCATGGCACGACAGCCCATGTGGGCCAAGTCCTGTAGTGCCCATAACCATGAAGATGCAGAGAGGTGACAACAGAACTCACTCCGTCTCTGCATTAATTACCATTATATTCCACAAGCATCAAATACATTTTTGACAGCCCTGGCATGACAATATCTCTGACTCACCTCGGAGGATTTCCCTACCTCAACGTCGAAGAGAGTCTATACTCTGAAAACATCAAAGAGATAGCAAGCTGTGTTCTGCAACCTTATGGTCATCTATAGTTCCCTCCATGGACACAACCCCAACCAACCATGTTCTTAAAAGAACTTTATTGGTTGGTTGGTTGGTAAAATATTAATGCTAAGAATTATGCATAGAATTAAATATTTTTGCTTATATTTAGTATATATTTAATTCAGTATTCAGTTTTATCGAAATTAGGTTGATGCGAAGTTGTTATATAAGAAATAAAAGAGACAGAAAAGTATATAAACTAAATTTACTATTATAGAAAAAGATATCCACCTCGTTAACTTTTCTCTATAACTCCATGGCACGACAGCCCATGTGGGCCAAGGCCTACAGTTCCCATTACTGTTTTCATGACCAAGGGCCCTGGGGTGCGAAGCATATGGCCCAGTTAGGTGATCAGCCTAACGTAAGACCCCCAGTGTTTAGTTCCCAAGCACGCTGGGTATTCAGTTAATCGACCCACTGAAGGGATGAAAGGCTGAGTCAACCTTGTCCAGCCCGAGGATCGAACCTCGGACCTGTGTCATTGGAGCGAGAAACGCTGCCACTAAGCCACCGGGCTTCTTCCTTTTTAAATAAATAAATAAAAATATGTGAAGAAACATATACAAAATTATTAAATAGCAGTATTAATAAATCTCTAAATAAAACGGAACATTTAATAATTGTCTTATAAATGGCGAGTAATAGCATATAAAGCCATTACTTCACTGTCTTTCCAATACTATTTGACAATGTCCCCTTGTTGAGCAAGTACGGTACACCTATTTCAATGTTCAACAAATCATTGGTTGGTTAGAGTCACACAAAACACAGTTTGGGGAATCCACCACTCTCCTTCTATGCAGATGGCCCAGCAAGCAGCCACATCAAGTCAGTTCTCTAACACCTTCTATCATTTTAATTAGTAAATATCAGTAAACGTGTCCCTTACATCTATGTCATTGTTCGATTTTAGCCATGGTTAGGAAGGCGAAAACAGGTTTTGGTCTTTTTTGACAGGTCCTAGTGGCCGATTCGTGTTTCTCAGAGTAGAAGATGCTTGATTGAATTCCAGCCATTGGAAGATAACTGTGCATTTTTGATTTCTGTATCAGTATCCGTCGGTATTGGTGTGGGATTTTAATAGATTTCTTCCACTATAGGATGAGAAAATGTACGGCTGTCTATGAAAAGTCATGTTAGAAGGAATTCCACTGGAAATGCTTGTGTTTCTTACACCAGATTTCAGATATTAGCCTATTCGCTTCGTGGTTAGAAAAGGAAACTATCGTATCGTAAAAAGAGATAATTAAAATCCCCCCCCCCGCAAAATGCTATCAGAATAAAAGATTGAAATGACCTTAAATTCCAATAGTTTATATTTATTTTCATGTGATTCACCTGATTGGTTTCGAAAGAATAAAAATTGTATTGGTGTTCCTCAAGTTATTAGCATAAATTTGGCGAAATGGAATAAAATTTTCCAAAGAAGGCACAAAAATGCAATCAGACTTATCTCTGGAAATGGATCTTTTCAATAGATAATTCAATATAGTGTTCTCCAATGAATTACAGTGGTACAAACTTTAGGCAAAAAATGTATTTATTATCGTTTTCTCTTTTCCAGGAATCTTAGATACTTTTAATTATATCCTTAGCGCTCAAGTTGAACACAATTGAAATTACCTAAGTTATTTCAGTACCTAAAAGAAAATACCACCGAAAGTTCCGAACTAAACCTAAGGTACCTCGAATACACAACTATTGAATGAAGTTGATATTTCATTTTAATACATACATATATATATATATATATATATATATATATATATATATAAATATATATATATATATATATATATATATATATATATATATATATATATATATATATATATATATATATATATATATATATATATATATATATATATATATATATACATATATATATATATATATATATATATATATATATATATATATATATACGAGGTTTGTCCGGAAAATGCGTATAAAAGTTGAATAATAACTTTATTTTAGAATTATTCAGGTATTACAATTTGGTCTCCTTCAAAGTACTCACCCTGAGACGAGATACACTTCTGCCAACGCCGTTTCCACTCTTGATAACATTGCTGAAAGTCTTCAGTTGTGGTGCTGTTCAGTTGCCGTGTCGTTTCTGCCTTGATGGCTCCCACATCTCCCAAGTGCCGCCCCCGAAGCACCGTTTGGCATTTAAGGAACAAGAAGAAGTCACAATGGGCTAAATCGGGAGAATAAGGCGGGTGGTCTGAAACGGTGATTGAGCTTCGTACCAAAAAAGTCACGCACAACGAGCGACATGTGAGCGGGCACATTGTCGTTATGAAGCATCCACCTGCCCCCTTTTGCCAAATCCGGTAAAACTAGAGCCACACGAGCTCTGAGAGGTGTCAAAACTTCAACGTAAAAATTTCCGTTCACTCTCTGGTTCTGTTCTTCAATCATAGAGAGCTCCATGCCGACGGCAGGTGAAAAAGGGTAACTTTGAACAAGCAGCCGCACACTCCTACTTACACGCAGAGCAGTCTGACTCGAACTGAGCGTTGATGGGATTGGTTACAGAAGTTGTGCCACCAGGCGGTGACTGCAAATAGTAAAATAAAGTTATTATTCAACTTTTATACGTATTTTCCGGACAAAACCTCGTATATATATATATATATATATATATATATATATATATATATATATATATATATATATATATATATATAAAACTTAAGAAATTTTTAACTCTTTAAACAAATAAAATTAATTGACTTGAGGACTTAAAAAAAGAACACAACTCATTTATTTTCTTTCGATGCAAATCTAATAACTGTTTTAGAGTAAATACAAAAAGTTGTCAACAAAAATCCTACATTACCATCTCAAGAAAACTAAAACATACAGAAATTAAAAATAATGTGAAGAGTAAACATAGTTTATTCTATTGAATTATAAATATGATTGATTTGTATTTATAATCCAAAAGAGTTTATTGAATTATAAATATGAAGCACTACATATTTATAATTCAATTAAATAGTATGCTAGGAGCATTTCGAATTTCTATGCATCAAACCATCATTTAATTTTTCATTAAAAAAATCTCTCTGATTATCAAATTAACATTTTAACACATCTATAGCCACTCATTCTCTCTAGTGGTCAGCGTGCCTGACTGCGGATAGAGAGGTTCGAATCTCAGCTCGTGCATGTATTTTTTTTCTCGCTCTCTTTTTTGTTTTTGTCCTTTCCTTGTATAAATGGGTTGTGAATGGTTGCCTACCCTATAAACGGGTCCCTACCTGGAACCAGGGGGTATGCGTACCCCTCTGGGGCTTGAGCTAGCCGCCAGGCGCGTAGGCAGGTGGTGGATAGCCGAACGTCCTGTAGGAATGACAGGATAGCCTTGAATATAGAATAAGAGGCCGCGAACCAGCTCCCGTAAACCCTGGTGTTATGCGATCCCTGCCTAGGGCTAATTGGCACCGCGGCATTGGTGTCTTAACGGAGCCTCTAGTTGCCTGGCGAACTTCTAGAGTAAATCACCTTGCCCAGTAACTCAGGCAATGCTGGGTGGACTGTCATATTACCTGAGCTTATTAACTGTTATTATATGGCTGAAAAGACATTAAGAATAACAAACATTTCTGCTTTTGCAGGAGAAACTTCTGAAGCAGACCTTTCTGAAAAAGACAAGAGAACTCAGAGACAATCTAATGAAGGGGTAGCAATGAAACCTTCACAGGAGATAGAAATGACCTCCAAACCATCTTCTTCTGGTGAGAGAGTCAGGAAGCTATCTCCAGCATGACTGACTCTCTGACCAGAATCAAGTTTAAAAAGAGAATATCTGGTGCCCAGAAAAAGAAGCTGGTGAAGGAGCGCAAAATCGCTGAGGAGACTTGGGTTGAAAAACCCAAGGCAACCAAAGGTGAGAAGCGTCTTGCCAACCGGATGAACCAGGGCAAGGTCGGAAAGGCTGCCAAGAGAGAAGGACCTGAGGGATTTACTTACAGGGCGGCTCTCACGGCGATCAAGATGGCCGTGCTCTTAGAAGGTCATACGAAAAAACGGTTAACAGAGAAACAGGCCTATGACCTGGAACTCTTGTTAACCAGGAAAATAGGAAGGAATGAGGAGGGTTTTGCTCCAACCTTCCTATCCTGTACACTTGAAAACGGGGCTCTTATTATCAACTGTGCAGATCTGGAGAGCTCAAAGTGGCTGGAACAGAATGTCAGTGATATAAGCCCTTGGCAGGAACATAAACTCTTGGTGGGTGAGGCAAGGAAACTTGTCAGAACCCCCAAGATAATTGCAAAACTGCCAAAAATCTGTAATGAACTGGAACCTAAAGAGCTCCTGAGAAAAATCGAGGCTCAAAACGGTGGGGTCACTCCAATGGAGTGGAACGTTCTTAACACTAAGAACGACCCATCTGGGCAGATCATCGTTCTTAGTGTGCCTGAATTAGATGCTGCCACACTTCGTGTAAGGGGATATAGGTTTCATATTGGACTTCACTAAGTGCAGGCTAAAGTACTTGACAAACCTGCTCCTGCTGATGGGGGTGAAGGTAGTTCAAGCCAACCTCCACCACAGTAGAAGTGGTACTACTAACCTCAGTAAGAAGTTTCTAGCTGGGGATATGCACCTGGCCCTGATTCAGGAACCCTGGTTGGTTAGGGGGAGAATCAGCGGTCTCAAAGGAACTAAAGGTAAGCTTATCTATTGTACTAATGGTAACGCTAGAACTTGTATACTCTTACATAAAAACATTGAGGTTCTTCCCCTCTCTGAATTTATTCTTAGGGACCTCACAGCTGTGAAAGTCAGACTCAACATAGAGGGTAGGGACAGGGAAATTGTTTTTGGATCTGGATACCTGCCCTATGAAGAGAAGGCTCCCCTGACCAGTCTCTGCACAAGCTCATGAACTTTGCAGAAATAACAACGTACAGGTAGTCCTAGGACTAGACTGTAATGCTCATCATGTTGTCTGGGGAAGTACGGACACAAATAAAAGAGGTGAGTACCTTTTGGAATTTATTCTAAACTATCGGTTAGATATTCTAAATGAGGGCAACAAACAAACTTTTATTACTTCCAATCGATCTGAAGTAATTGACATTACTATAGCAACAACGCTGATTAGTAAAAATATCAAATACTGGAAAGTAGATGACAGACCTTCTGGTTCAGATCATCAAAACATCCATTTTGAAATTCACTCTAATGTGTGTCTGGATCGCATATTCAGAGACCCAGTTAGGACGGACTGGAAGAAATTCCAAGAAGAACTGACTGGGTTGATTGAGCTCGGGAACAGACCTATTAGAGACAACTACGATCTAGAAGTTACAGCAGATCTCCTGCAGAGAAGTATTCTAGATTCTTATCATAACAATTGCCCCATTCGCACTAGAAGAGCTAAACTCCAATGCCCTTGGTGGAATGACCCTCTAGCTGCCGAAAGAGCAAATGTTAGAAAACTTTTTAACAAAACTAAGAAAAATGGTGAATGGGAGAACTATAAAATGGCCCTCACTATTTATAACAAACTTGTTAGAAAAAGCAAAATTAACTCCTGGAGGAAGTTCTGTGACGAGATAGATTCTATTTCTGAAGGAGCTAGACTCCAGAAACTCCTTAAAAGGGATGAACCTATTTTGGTTGGTACCCTAAAAGACGAGGAGGGTAATTTTGCTGCTTCCGGAAAAGGGGTTATGGAAATTATGACCAGGACCCACTTTCCGGGAGCTAGAGATATTTATAGCAACGAAGGGGAACAATGCATTGGCTCTTTGCAAAGAGTCAATAGCAATCAATGGACCATCGCTAAAAATATCATAAACTACAACATTGTTAAATGGGCAATTTTTGCCTTTAAACCTCTAAAATGCCCTGGGCCTGATGGAGTTATGCCCATCATGATCCAGAAGGCAGAGAAGGTTGTCATACCAATGCTAACTAGAATTTATAGAACTAGTTTGGCCCTGGGATATATACCAAAGACATGGCAAAAAACTGGGATTGTTTTCATTCCAAAACCTGGCAAGGACACTTATGACCAGGCCAAGTCATACAGACCAATCAGTCTTTCTTCATTCTTTCTTAAAATTATGGAGAAAATCATTGATCGGCATATTAGAGATTACTTGGGTAGAAATAGTCCCTTGCATGCTCTTCAATTTGCCTATCAACCCGGCAAATCTACAGAGACTGCTCTACATCCGCTAGTTTCCAAGATTGAAGCCACTCTGGATCAAAAGGATATTGCCTTGGCAACTTTCCTCGACATCCAGGGTGCTTTTGATAATACTTCCCATCCATCCATCCTCAATGCACTTAGAGGGGCAGGGATTAATCAGACCCTGTGTACTTGGATTGAGGCCTTAATTTCGGATAGATATATACAAATGAACATGTTCGGAGAATCATTTGAAAAAAAGACTACTAAAGGTTGTCCTCAAGGAGGTGTTCTGTCACCATTACTTTGGAACCTAGTTGTAAATAGCCTTATAAAACATCTAAATGATAAGGGCTATTATACGCAGGGATATGCTGATGACATTGTCATCCTTATCCTTGGTAAAGATTTTGACATAACTTGTCATCTCATGCAGGATGCTCTAAGTTATGTAGGTCAATGGTGCATGGATAGGGACCTAATGGTTAATCCTCAGAAAACCTATCTTGTACCTTTTACACGCTAAAAGAAACGGAAAGTTTTTTTCATACCAAGAATTTTTGATGCTGAAATCAATGTGGCTTCAGAGGTGAAGTATCTGAGCATCTATTTAGACCAGAAACTCACCTGGAATAAGCACATTGATGATAGGATCAACCGAGCAAAGAAAAGCATTATGATTTGCAGGTGAATGCTTGGTAAAACTGGGGTTTACATCCAAAACTGATGTTATGGATGTACACAGCTTTTGTCAGGCCCATTTTCACATATGCCTGTGTGATCTGGTGGCGTAAGGTGGAACAGAAGACTGTGATTGACAGACTGGGGGTCTACAAAGACTAGCCTGTCTCTGCATCACAGGAGCAATTTCCACCACGCCAACCAGAGCATTGGAGGTTGTGTTGGATCTGACTCCCTTGGACATCTTCATCTGCAGCGTTGTAAGAGTGAATGCATACAGAATGAAGCTGCAAAACCACTGGTATGACCAGCCTGTTGCCAAAGGGCACAAGGGCATCACCAGGAAAATTCAAGACCCTACTTTCATGATGCCATCTGACATCATGGAAAAACATACATGCTTGATAGGACATTTGATATAGTTTTTCCAACTAGAGACGAATGGGATAACAACATGTTTGAAACTAAAACAGGAGATCTAATCTGGTACACAGATGGATCACTGAAGAACAGCCTCTCAAGACTGATAGTTTGTGGCGTGTCACCAAGAATCAGCTTGTCTGTAAGCCTTGGGCGATACGCTTCGGTCTTCCAGGAAGAAGTTTTGTCCATTATCCAATGTCTGCGACTGAATATGAAGAAGGGCTATTACGGTAAGCAAATTCTCATTTTCAGTGACAGTCAAGCCGCTTTAAAAGCGCTTAATTCCTTTGAAATCAAATCTAAAATGATTCTGGAGTGTAGAAACCTTCTTACAGAACTGGCGACTAGAAACAGGGTGATCCTTGTATGGGTGCCAGGGCACAAAAGTATCGAAGGTAATGAAAGGGCTGATGAGCTTGCTAAACAAGGATCGTCTTTTGTTCCCATTGGTCCAGAACCTTTTTGTGGGATCAATTTGAAGACCGCAAAAACCAATGTTCTTAGATGGGAAAAACGGAAGATGTATGAAGCTTGGCTCAAATCTATTGGTCAAACCCACGCTAAAAGTATGATCTGTAGATCATCAGCGAGGATTTCCTATGAAATTCTAAAATGCTCTAGGTAGAAGATACGTTTAATCGTAGGCTTCATAACTGGGCACTACTATTTCAGAAAACATCTCCATAAAATGGGACTGTTTCTGCAAGACCCTATCTGCAGGAAATGTCATATGCAAGAGGAAACGGCCAAGCATATCATTTATGAATGCGAGGCTCTTGCCCTCCCTAGATTAACCTCTTTAGGCATCATCCATACTAGAGAGTTACACCTAGATTCCATTAATGGGTTATCAGACTTTATTAATAAAGTGGGTGATCCGAGCAACTGGAACTAAGAAACATTGGGTTTGGAGTTAACAGTACAAAATGCTGATAAAAGCAGAGGCGCTCAATGACATACAAATCCAACTCGAAGAAGAAGAAGAACGGGTCCCTATGGCATGTGTGTACTGAGGAGGTCGGACTCCACACCAAAATATGGTTCAATAGAAAAGTGGCACAAGTATCTGGCACAAGACAACAACTTATCTATAAGTGCCCTTGTATATCTTTGGAAGCAGCTTGCCCATCAAACAAATCATAAAAACCAGAATTGAAACCACATTATGATTTCAATTAAAATACTTCTATAAGAAACATTTAGCCATCAATCATATCTTCTTGAGACGATTTTATATTAACAAAGCATTGCAAGTTTTTTTAAGAAAAACTAGTTTAAAGGAGTTTGAGAATCATGCGGACATCAATACGTTTCAGGTTTAAGCAATGCTGATTCTAAAATAAAAAAAGATATATTCTAAGCTATTGAAGTTATATACAATATGTATCATACTTATAAGAGTCTAAACTAGTGAAATTGAAAAAAAATTTTATATGGAAAATCTAAAAGTAAGTAAAACACCTGAGCTAATGAAGTTATACACAGCATATTTTTAAAACTCTATAATTTTTAACCCAGCAGAGTGGTTGATAAAGCATATAATTCTACTTTCTCTCCCTCTGTCTCTCTGTTTATATATATAACTAAACTCCATGGCACGACAGCCCATGTGGGCCAAGGCCTACAGTGCCCATAACTGTTTTCATGACCGAGGGTCCTAGGGTCCGAAGCATATGTCCTAGTTAGGTGAGTTTGGTGGTCAGCCTAACGTAAGACCTCCAGTATTTAGTTCCCATGTATGCTTGATACTCAGATAATCGACCCACTGAAGGGATGAAAGGATGAGTTAACCTTGCCCAACCCGAGGATCGAACCTCGGACCTGTGTCATGGGAGCGTGAAACGCTACCACTAAGCCACCGGGCTTCATATATATATATATATATATATATATATATATATATATATATATATATATATACATATATATATATATATATATATATATATATATACATATATATATATATATACATATATATATATATATATATATATATATATATATATATATATATATATATATATATATATATATATATATATATATATATATATATATATATATATATATATATATATATATATATATATATATATATATATATATATATATATATATATATATATATATATATATATATATATATATATATATATATATATATATATATATATATATATATATATATATATATATATATATATATATATATATATATATATATATATATATATATATATATATATATATATATAAATGATTAAAAAAATTGAAATCATGCAGGATTCATGTAGTAAGCAATGATCAAAGAGTTTAAGTACTCCATTGCATATTATCTTTACCATTTTAAATAAAGAAATATATTCCATAAGTTTTCTTGCTTTTTTTTCATTTTAGTGAGTATAGTGTCTATTTCGTAACTGAGAACGTGCTATAGCTGAAGATTATCGTGTGGAGTGAGCCTATGAGCATTTAAAAATTCAATGTAGTCCAATGTCTTTCTGGTGAGAGGAGGATCTGCTGGAGAAATTATGTCCTATGTCGACCCCGTCACATGATCAGAGTTCCAAATTATTAGGCGGATGTTTGTGTTTTTGGTTTCAATTGTCACTATAGGCAGCAAGAAACAATTGTAATGCATTTATCAAATATATATATATATATATATATATATATATATATATATATATATATATATATATATATATATATATACGAGTATTATGTGCTTTACTTATGTAATAAAAACCGTTTCTTATTATATTCTGTAGTTGAACCAAAAGAGAATTAATTGAAAATAATACTGCACATACAGAATATATAAAGTATGGTATTCGGGATTTAATCAATTCCCATTACCAATTGAAAAACAACACTCCTGAAATGAGATACAGAGAAAAAAATAGCGCTGGTACGATTCTGTACTAGTATCTTGATAATTCTTTAGTAGTTATATTAGTGCTTTTTAGAAATCCAATTAACCATTCATTATTTGTTTGGGTATTGTTTCAAAAGGAAAACAGTTCTGTATAAGGAAATGGATATGGTAAGAGCAACATTTTTCAGATTGTTGTAAGGAATAGATTGTTTAACAGGATATGAGGTATTTAATTCAGGTTAATCTCAATTGGTATTTCAGGATTTTAATGTACTTATTTATTGGAAAAAAGGTTTTTGATTGTCACAATTATGTCTTTCGAATAACTGATATATGGTATTAAAAAATAGATTTCATCAAAGTAAAAATGATCCGATCTTGACTTTGGAGAATGTCAAATTAAAAAAAAGAAACAAAATTGTGCTTTGACGGCATTTCACATAAAAGCATGAACAAAAAGAATGCCTTTTTTCTCTCTGGATATGAAATTCTCTACTTTCTTTTTTGTATAACATATACTGATGCATTTCTGTAATTATATGATTTCAATGGAAGTAATAATTTTAAGGAACCTCTGAGAAACCATTTATTAAGAGAATAAAAGGATAATTACTTTCGACAAAAAACTTAGATATTACATTAACATTACTTAGATATTACATTAACTTAAAGTATTTTGCATATTTTAACTCACACACAGATTTTTCTCCCAAACCTATCATTAATAAATATTGCAAATAAATATAAGTTAAATTAATTAATTAAATAATCTCATAGTAATTATATTGAATATTTGAATGTTATAATTTACATTATCTTCGTAGCTTAATTATAACATATTGGAAAGCGTTAAGGAAAAACATTAAGTGTTAAGAATTTGAAAAATTAACTACACTCGAATTTGGGACACCAATTTTTTGTGTTAAAAAGGCATCGCAGTTTCCTCATTTGAAATGTGGCTTCATTTCTCAGTCTGTAAGCAAACACCGGTATTTGTTATAAATGTTGAGGATTTATATTGTGTACTGGGATAAATACCGTGGAATTGTAATAAATATTGTGGGGTCACCATTCTCTAGTGGAAGGTCACCACTCTTCAGAGCAAAAGGTCTCGTGTTCGATCTCAGCCCATGTTGAACAATGGGATGTGGATGCTTGGCTTCTGCCTTCTGCATGCACGTCTGTCCAAAGGAGTGCTTGCGAGTGTTCCGGGTTTCCTCCCTTGCGATTTGTAAATACGGCCCACTATCAATAAATAGCCCTCATGGAAGACAATGACTCAGTAGTCATTAAAATATCAAATAACAGCTTGTCTAATCCAACCTACTCGGAGACAATGGCAACCATTTTCCATGGGAGACAATCTTAGATAAGAATCATCACTAGTCTTAGAACCGGCCACTATCGAGATACGAAGATCCAGAGAGATGGCAACAGAACCTACCGTCTCTGCATTTCCTTTGCGATAATATTTCACTAACACCAAAACACATTTTGGACTGCCCTGCCATTTTAAGATCTTTGACTCAGTTCGGAGAATTCCCCTTGATCGACATAGAAAAGAGATTCTCTGATAACATAAGCTGCTTTCTGCACACTTATGGTCATATTTAGTTCTCCTCATGGACGTGACACCAACCAACAGCGTTCGAAAGTTTGGCATTCCCCAACGCAGTGTCGATGTTCTGTTATAATCTGTATCGCTAAATACGAGCAAACAGTGAAGATAGAGAAATATTTTAAAAAATGTACATGGTGAATTTATAATAATCATGTTGACTGATCTTAAAAGGTAGATTATATTTACTTAATTGGCTGCATTTGTTGAACACTGCGACTATGTTTCCCTTAAGTCGATTCAGAGCAGCAGCTATACGAATTCAAACCTTATTTTATTATAAACGCTCATTTTTAATTAATATATCATAATATCTGTATTCATTGAAGCGCAGTTTTATTTTCAGTACTATTTCTAAATGAAATTGATCCTCGGATTACTATGAAAGCTGATTGACGAAAACTGCCTTAACGCCATTTTAAAATTGCAAATAATATCAATATTTTATCATTATAAAAAAAATTACAAATATGCCTTTTACCGAGTTCCTAGACTTGGATGGGGGAAGTGCATCGGGAGTTTACTCCTGGTAGGATAACCCTAGGTCTGAGGCCCATTCCTTGACGTCCAGTTAAAACAGAAAAGAACCCGGGACTAAGTCAGACATTGGCTCCTAGACCTCCGGTCGAGTGAAGCTGTTTATTTCTCTAACATGAATCAGCCTTTTTTCTAGTTTTTGGATATTTTTGGATTCATGGGGATTGTCTAGATCTGCTAAATAGACCTGAGATCAGCCTCAACAATAACTTTGAGTTACTGTGTCTGAAAATGTGGTCAAACTCAATAGCATATATATATATATATATATATATATATATATATATATATATATATATATATATATATATATATATATATATATATATATATATATATATATATATATATATATATATATATATATATATATATATATAAATAAATATATATATAAATATATAAATATATATATATATATATATATATATATATATATATATATATATATATATATATATATATATATATATATATATATATATATATATATATATATATATATATATATATATATATATATATATATATATATATATATATATATATATATATATATATATATATATATATATATATATATATATATATATATATATATATATATATATATATAAACGCATTATAAAATTAAACAACGTTCCCAGATTGCACTGGGGAGGAGGTGTCCCTTGAACTTCCTCATTAGTGAAATTTATAAAGGTTTTATAGTGTGGATTTTAAAAACCATTTTTTTTAATCTTTATTATTTTAATACATTTTTCTATTAAATTAAAAACAATAAATATCCATTTTTAAAAAAAATTCTATTTATAAAAAAAACTATATAATATTCGCAATATTTTTTAAAGTTCAAATTCTTAAGTTGAACTACTAGGATATACCTTAATTAGCCTTTGACAATGAACCTTTTCGAATCAAGTTGAAATATAACTAAAGTAAAGCTGCTATATTTGGAAAAAAGCGAAAAAGTCTTAACTCGTAAAAGATCCATCCTGCTTTCCTGAGATAAGAATTAAAAAAAATTAAATCTTTACACAAAAAACACATTTAAAAGTTAGTTTTAAAAGGATAAACAACGTCAAAAAATAGGGAGTTTTAAGAAAATATCCATAACACTGTTTCTCAAATTCTTTGTATCTTATATTATATATTCAATGCAGTTTAAGTTCTGAGATCTTAATTATTTCTTTCATTGTTATTGATATCATATGTATATATTTATCAACAATTTATTTCTCCTAAAATGATTTAGCTGTCTAATAACTTTTTGAATTTCTCAATATTACAATGTGACGTCTAAAAGAAAAAATGTTATGGATATTATAATCAGATTTTCCACCAGTAACCATATTTTGTTGATGGGGCAAATACTGGGCTATTTAGCCAATTTACATTTTTGAAATATTTTTTAAACAAAAATGAATTACGCTTTTAAAAACAATTGTAATTACTATTTTTATGTAATGCCTGATGTAAAATAGATAGAATATTTTTGAAAAGTGTTTAATATATTATTAAATTAACCTATCATTAAAATAACTTAAATATTTTTATTACAGGTTATTAAAATGACTTGTTATACAAAATATATATCTTTGGGACCCAGTATATATTCTATTAAGTAATCACTCTTACAAAAAATTATATAGATTTTTCTTATTAAACCACGTATCACCATCTTATTTTGGTGGTTGAGCTATAGAAGAAATTCTCGCAAATATATTTTGGTGATTCGATAATATTACACTTCCTAATATAACACACACACACACAGATATATATATATATATATATATATATATATATATATATATATATATATATATATATATATATATATATAGATGTATGCATACATATCTGTATATTTTACCATCCAATCTTTAAAAAGAGATTAAAATATATACGAATTTTCAGATTTATAATTAAATTTGTTTTTACTATACTAGTTAAGCTCTAAGTTAGTTAAATAAAAAAAATTCGTCTCTTAGAAATCGCGTAAGAATTGAGATAATACTTTCTAGAGAACTATAAAACCTTAATAAGAGATACGAAATATTTGAATGGCAATTTTTATACAAAAGTTTTTCCTGCGATACATTGGGGAAAACCCATTTTATTATCATAATTGCCGTTTCGACATCTGCGCCTGATGTAATTAGACGTTGCTTATATATTATTGAAGTATAAAATACAGCAGAGACTGAACTTTCTTATCCAGACAAGCTAAATTTTTGCTGTTTAAGTAATTTGTAGGAAATGATCCCTTTCTCATAAAAATGTTGTAATATAAAACAGAGTGTACAGAAAAAATAACTTTAAATCATGAACTAAAGACTTTCATTTACGCTTACCTTGCAAATTTAAAACCATTTTAACATTTTTTTTTCATTTAAAATCATCAAATTTTTTTTATGGCATAACTATTATGATCAGTATTACCCAGTTTATAATTGAAATATTTATAGTTTATGTTTCACACTCTCAGTTTTGCATCATAGCATAAAAATACATAATAAAATCTTAGTGTTTGTCTCTTACATGTCAGATCGCCGCCCAACTTCTCTAGTGGTCAGTGTGCCTGACTGTGGATAAGGAGATCCTGGGTTTCGAATTCCGGTTCGAGCATGGATGTACTTTCTCTATCTATCCTGTCTTTGTCCTTTCCTTGTATGAATGAGGTGTGAATGGTTGCCTATCCTATAAACGGGTACCTATGGCATGTGTGTAGAGCAAAGTCGTACTTTCAGCTTCATGGTGTTCTGATTAAAACGAAAGACGCTCCCAATTGACTTAAATTCACATAGCCAAAAGGCATAGTGATCTTGGCTTGTCCATGTGTTATTAGTAACAACAACAACATGTCTGATCAACTTACGCTAAGTGCAATCTTTTGATTGACTTCACATTTTATGATTCATATCATAGTATAAAAATATATAAAAGTCTTAGCTTTTGTCTCTTCAGATCAACTTAAGCTAAGATAAAAATATATAATAAAGTCTTAGCTTTTGTCTCTTCAGATCAACTTAAGCTAAGTGCTTAAGCTAATCTTTTGATTGACTTCACATTTTATCATTCATATCAAAGTATAAAAATATATAATAAAGTCTTAGCTTTTGTCTCTACGTGTCAAATCAACTTAAGCTAAGTGCAATCTTTTGATTGACTTCACATTTTATCATTCATATCATAGTATAAAAATATATAATATACTCTTAGCTTTTGTCTTTACGTGTCAGATCAACTTAAGCTAAGTGCAATCTCTTGATTGACTTCATATTTTATAAACCCAATTGTCTTACTTCCATTTATCTCATTTTTTTGCTTTATATAAAAATAGTTTAAATCAAAAAATATTTCATGTTAAAGTTTTATGTGCGTGTGTGTGCTGTAAAATTAAAGAAAAATGAAGTGATGCACA
>JAJQOW010000794.1:0-82023 GCA_037975125.1 Latrodectus hesperus | reverse complement strand
TTTACTTGAACTTAAACAATATTTAAATCTTAGTATTTATTCATCATTGGAGCATTCTATTTTTTGAATATCCAAAATTCCCTTGAAGCAGAAATTTTCAAACGATGCATTTTAATCTTTTTAAATCATTCAACATCGTAAAATTAGGATTTTCTATCCTAAATTCTTCGATTGGTAAAAATTTTAAGAAACTTTTACTTTCAAGGGAAAATAATCAATTTATGATCTAGTGACACTCTCATAGAAAAATAATTCATATTTTCCGGAACTTCTAAGTGTCTTTTTTCTTATAGTTTAATCAATCGTGTAAATATGCTCATAGCTTTATTTTCGCTTTTGAAAGTGCGTACTTACTTGTTTGAAGAAAAATTTGCAGATCTGTGGCAGCTAAAGAGCATTTGACAACTTCACTGATGATTTTTACAAATGTAAATGTGTCATAGTTATAAACTATTTTTATTGGAAAATTACAGAAACTAAATCTTTTCCAAGGTTAATATAATGCTTAATTTCATTATATTACTTACGTACGTACATCAGGTTTTATGATAAATTTCCTTAGCGTTAGTTACAATTAAAATATTGAGTATTTTAAATCACATAGGATACCTTTTTTTCTTCTTTTAATTTATAAAGTTTATTCGCACTGAAAATTTTAAAATTTGATTCGAATCAATGTTTTAGACCAGATAAAGAATATGTTGTCCTATAGCAGATTGAATTGGTAATTCTAGCTGGTGAGCAAAAACAATGAAATGATGATTAAATTTTTTTAATTAACATAAAGATAATAAATGAATTCATTAACGAATAAGGGCCATGTTTAAAGGGGAATGCATATTTTCTGTTTTGCAATGTATAATATACCACATAATTAGCTTTTAACAATAAAGCTAATTATTTTTAAATTTGTGTGTGTTTTAAATTTCATTTTTTAATATTTTTCTACGTTCAAGGTATTGTTAATATTGCATGGAAACTTTCGTGTCATTTTCGGAAGGTAATTTCAATACCTATGAATCCACATGCAAAAGAAACAGTGCGAATTTTATCAAGCAATTGCAATTCTTGAATATTATTTTCGGGTATGACACCTAGAAATAGTAATTATTTCTTTAATCTAAACTCAGATAATTTTACAAAATGCAAACAACACTTTTTGAAATTTTTTTAAGAATTTAAGCAAATGAAACAAAAACACTCTATTGTACAAATTTTAAATTATCTATATCATATTAATTTAATTTAGGATTTGTTCCAAATGATGGAAGTGTCATTCCAACCCTTCCTGTAAATGATTATATTCTCACTCCTGGACCGATCTGCAGATATGCAGAAGATCTTGCTTTAACGATGAGGTTGTTATCTCCGGAAAATAAAGAAAAATTCACTGTTAAAAATAAGGTAAAAACAAAGTTTTACATTTGTTTTTATTCATTTATTTTAGGGAAAATATCAAATTCCTTACTCTGTCATTCATACAGACATGGTATTTGGAAAAACGTGAATCATCTAAGTTCCTACAAATAGTGTTTGAATGTATTCATTTTTAATGACAAAAAGTTTGTAAAGTTTTACAAAAGAATTTATACTTTAGAAGATGAAAAATTTTCACAAAAATAAAATTTGTCTTTTTTATACAACTATTCAAGCTTTATAAGATTAAATATTATTTAGATTTTTTTGGCATACACGTCTTCAAGGATAAAAATTTAAAATTAATCTATAAATTTAATTAAATGATTTGTTGAACTAAGTATTTTTAGGTGGAGAACCTTGAGCTCGCCGACCGTTTTGTCCGTGAACCCAGCCAGATTAGGTACTATGAACAAAAATATTTATAAAATAACCATTCCTTTATAAGTCTTAATTATTAAAATATGGTTAGCATTTATAATCCTAAGAGATAACTCGAAAGACATTATAAAATTATTGAGCGCAGCATTTTTCATGTATGCAGTTTAGAATGCAAATTAATGTCAAAGTTTAAAAAATGAACAGGGATTTAAGGATAAAAATTTTACATAGAAGCCAAATTGCTGAAATACTGGAGATAGAATATTTGGGAAAATTTACAATATAATTGCGTGTATTGCTCCAAAACAAAAATTAAATTATCATTTAACTTCTCTTCTTTTAAGAAAATGCTCACTAAAACAGATTATTTCCTTTGGTAATGTTAAGTGCTTTTAAATGTCTGATCTATTTATTTTACTGGAGGCTTAAATTTGTTCCTCTCCCATTTAAACTTTTTATGAATATTCGGTTTCCATTTGCTCTGAAAATGATACATATAACGGTTCTTGTATTTATCAGGAGCTGTGAATAATAAGCGTTAGAATCAATGAATAAAATATCGAACAGCGAAAGCAAAATATCATGAACAAATTGGGTTTTTTTCTTAGTTAGCATTGTTACAAATCAACAGACATTGCTCAGTTAATTAAACTTTTTAGACTGGTTAATAATTATCCTCGGTAAAAGTAGATTTACTTGAAAGAAATACTCGTGGTAAAGATATATATCAAGGTATTAAAAATTACACATTAAAGAATTTGAGCTGTCCCTACAAAAACTTGTGTCCATAACAATTGATAGAGTAGCTGTCATGATTGGTTTCACTGTTGGATTCATCTCTTTGTGTAAGAATGACGCTGAATTTCCATATTTTTTCCTTATCATTGCATTATTCATGATCAGGTTCTGTGTAATGATGTCTTGCAGTATGGCTATGTAATGACTCTAGTGTTAAAAATCGGGAATTATATCCGCACAACTCCACTTCAAAGTAGAAAATTGAAACAAATGACTGATGAATTTGATAGTGAACACATGGAATCTTATTTCTTTATTCCTATGTTATACGGCTCATCATGGGAAAAGTACTTCAATGATTTATAGAACTTATTTCGCCAATGCAGCAGTTTTTAGAATCCGAAAATGAAAATCTCAAAGAATTGAACGATTGTAATTGGTTATCCGATCTACATTTCCTCACGGATATAGCAGCTAAACTGAACAAACTGAACGAATATCTCCGAGGAAAAGAAAAAATCCTTTTTCTATCGACTGGAAAAGTAACTGCTTTTCAGTAAAGTTAAATTTGGGGAAAAATCAGATGAAAGAATGAAAAACCCCCATTTTAAAAATGTAACAAACTATATTAGCAACCACAAGGCAATTGAAACAGAGAAATATCAGGAAAATCTAAATCCACTTAAAAATAATGTATAACTCCGCTTCTCTTATTTCCATAAAATTAAACCAATATTATTATTCATCTCAAACTTAATTGTCGAGCTTAATATTTCAGATGTATCACATAAGATTGGATATATGTTTAACAAAAATGTAGATGTTTTGTAATTTGTGGATTTAAAATAGGTTTTTATGTTGATAAATTAAAAAGAATAAAATTACTACAATTTCAATAATGTAATTATATTAAATTTTACGATAAAAATAGGCTTTTCAAATTCAAAGCAGACAATATTTAAAAAGAACATTTTTCTTTCTATTTCTCTCAAAAAATTTATTATGAAATAAATGTTAATTTATTTTAAATTAACAGTTACTTTATCTTTAATTTATAAATAATAAGTACTTATCTTTAATTTCAGAACAGTTAGTGATTTTTTACGTATTTAAAGGTATAAAACTTCTCTAATCTATATACATACACCAAAAGTAAATTAAATGAAAAACAGTACCATCTAATGGAGACCAAAAAACATGTTGTCTAGGTTCGCTTTCCATTTTTGAGTTAAAAATCTGCCCGGGATAGCCCAAATGTGTGGCATCACTGTTTACATTTTCTAAAATTTAATAGATTGTAAAAATGACAGTACGAAGACGTTTTAAAATTTTAAATTAATATAACAATATAGTTTGATAAAAATGATTTTACAAAACTTTTACTTGTTCTGAGACCTAAAACTAAGGAATTTAAAAGAAAAATGTCTAATAAATACTTCATTTGTGAGAAAGATCACTTTAAATATGTTAAAGTTTTCGTGTTATTTTTCATACTTTACTTTTTTAGCTCTTAAATATTCCTAGGTTAAAAGATATCTAATCTGGAATATGATTGACAAAATGACGATAGTAAATTTGATGAATGCATACATACATATATAATTGTACATACATAGCTCTGTTAAGTAGTCCTTATATATTGGAGCCCTATTGGTTATCGGGTACGATTCTTTTAACATTAAAGTATTCATCGAAACCTATTCTAATAAGGTTATTTTTATGCTTTAAATATTAATCCCAATAAATAATTAAGAAATTTTGTTGATAAAAAACAATAATTCTGTTTTTATTTATAAAGGTAGATTTCAGGAATCTAAAGATATTTTACATGACGGGAATAAAAGATGACCCACTTATATCATACCCTGATCAAGAAATCATTGAAGCCATGCATAATGTAAGTATGTTTAACTTTTTTATCTTGAAAACAAGTAAGAATAAATTTTTCCTCTTACAGTTCCCTAGCTTCAAATGGTATGTCAGCAACTGCGTAAAATTAATTTTATGTAAATTACAGCTATTAAATTATTGGTTTATTATTTGAATGTAAATTAACACATACCCACATTTTATATCATTCATTTCAGTGAAATTAATAAAAATGTGTGTGTTCCGTGAGTTAAAATAATCCTTTTTCTATAAAAATCTTTTATAATGTAAATAATATACGTTATTGCATAAAAATCTGACTTCTTCTGATATTGTGTATCATTATTTAATACAATATTTCATGTCATGATACACTGTGTTATTGCTCACACGATTTTTAAAAGAGTATTCAATTCATTCGAAAGCAAAGAATCAAAACTAACAACAAAATGCTGTGAAACTGATATTCTACAAATAATACTTTAATTCTACCAAATAATTCTCAAATATATTTCAATTGTTATAATTAGTGCAAATAATTTGGTCGTGGTAGCCCAGTGGTTAGGGTATTGACATTCCATCCGTAAGGGCGAGGTTCGATTCTCATTGCCGCCAAAGTCCCTCTGATTAAAAACGAAAGACGCTCCCTATTGACTTAAATTAGCATTGCCAAGACATCGCGAGCTTGGCTTGTCCAAGTGTTATAAGTAACAACAACAGTGCAAATAATGCTTTGATTTGTTTTTGAATTTGGACTTTTATGTACAAAAACAGATAGTTAATAATTTATGTAAATACCACTAAACAAGAATAAAATACTATTCATAAAAATTCATGTAAATACATTTTATGTAGGTATTTGCTTATATAAATACTCCAAATTAGAAAACACGAAATTAAAAACCTACCAGTCGTGATTTTAACTATGGGTAGGATTGTTATAGTATTTATGCATCATTAATTTCTTTTCACAAATACTGTTTTTGTTTGCAATCTAATAAGATTTATTATTCAAAATAAGAAATACGTTGTCTGAAGAAGGGCAATTATATCAAAAAGTTGTTGGAAGAAAGTTATTTGAGTTAAAGTTGTCAGAAAAGAATATAATGTAGAGTTAGATATCTAGAATGTGATACTTTTATAGTTTGATTTATATGGTTCATTTCTCAATCACTGTCTTTCTAATTTTATTCATGATCATTGATGTTAATAACTTTGTTAAAATTGTTAAATATTTTAATTTATCTCAATATTTCCATCAGATTTTAAATACTCTTTGTTTTCTCATAATATGTGCTATATTAATTGAAGGGCCGTAATAGCCTAGTGGTTAGGATATCGGCCTTCCATCCTGAAGGGCAGGGTTTGATTCCCATTCCGACAAAGAGCCTCTGAGTACATGCGATATACGTGCTCATTAAATCTCTGGAATCGAAAGTCCTGTGGTCGGTCATTGAGCAGTTACCATGGGTGCAATGGTCTGGAGAAAATTTCCTCCCTCTTCAGATTAATGTTAAAATTGTGGGCGTGGATCCTCTGGTGGTGCCATCTATCGAAGAATTTAAAAAAGAAGAAAGACTTACTTTCACCTTCGTGATACTCTGATAAAAACAAAAGACGCTCCCTATTGATTTAAATTCGCATAGAGTTAGGGCACAGTCAGCTTGGCTTGTCCAAGTGTCATAAGTAACAACGACTACATATTAATGTATTATCTACTTTAAAAATATGCTCATTTAAAATTTTTCTCTTTATTAAATTCTTAATTAAATTTTAATTGGTAATTTTTTTGTGAAAATTTTTAATTAATATTACTTTTAATTTTAGATTAAAATTTATTATACATTTTGTAATAATTTTAGATTAAAATCCATTATTAATGTTTATGATTCAATTTATGAAACGTTAAATCCCAATATAATTTTATATTTAATGACGCAAATACAATGTTAAAGATTTTATGCATTGCAAAATAAAGAATTTTATAAATTATTTTAAGTTAATCAAATTCTACGAACAAAACAATTGAGTTCATTTTTCCATACTTACTTTTCTACGTTCTATCGGAAATATTATTTTACTAAGTCTCTGAATGTAACATTCATATTGATACGTATGGTCATAAAATTTGATTGAAATAATAAAATTCTAATAATAAGATAATTAATATATACTATGAAAGGTTCACACATTTCTTATTTTACATTAATTATTATGAAATTTAAAAACTATAAGTTCTATTAATATCATATACATTTTTGAAATATATGCTTTCAAAGAGGTTCAAAATAGAGAATTCAGCATTCATTTCGAAATAGAGAATATTATTTGTCTAGAAAACATTTCGCGTGACAACTACGCCCATATTATCCATAGCATTTTAAGGAATTTTGATATAAATTTAATACACAAAATTTTTCACTAATATTTCAGGGATATTTTGAGCAAATATTAAAATATTGTATCTTATTACTTCTACTCAGTCAGCATAGGCTGTTTTCTATGAACCTACAAAAAAAAATTAATAAGCCTACCAGGTTTCTATTTTTCTGGTTTGCCCATCATTCTCCTTCATTTACATTACTTTACTTTAATAACAAGAATTGTGGACATTCTTACATTTTGTATTTTATTGATAAACTTCATTCACAAGCATGATTTTACAGAATATTTAATGCCTAAAATACTAACTTTTCTTTACAATGTTAGCCCAAGTTCTAATATTTCTGCTTTAGAACATAAATTCCATAGAACAGATAGACATACAAGCATTTTGGCTTGTAAAAAACATTATCGGTTAGATAATAGTTTAAAAGCGCGAAGTTTAATATTTACGTTCGTTGCCGAAATCCAATATCTTATTGGGAAAAAGTTTAATTCTTGCTCTATAATAACCGCAGATTCTAAATAACAAAATATTTGAGAAGGGATAATGAAAATAGTGATAATGGAATGGTGTCCACATAAGACATTTTATGTTGTCAGGCTCTTTACACTGCTACATTATCTTAATCTTATCATATCTTTGTATTGCTAATTAAGAATACTGCTTTCTGGGAGTGTTAGAATTTCAACGTATTACACACTGGTGTGTCAACCGCGGGTTGGCCGTCATATATATGTATGTATGTATGTATATATATATAGTATATATATATATATATATATATATATATATATGTGTGTGTGTGTGTGTGTGTGTGTGTGTGTGTGTGTGTGTGTGTGTGTGTGTATATGTATATAATATATATATATATATGTATATATATATATACACATATGTATATATATATATACATATATATACATATATATATATACATACATACATATATATATACATATATATATATATATATATATATATATATACATATATATACATATGTATACATATATACATATATATACAAATATATATACATACACACACACACACACACACACACACACACACACACACACACATATATATATATATATATATATATATATATATATATATATATATATATATATATATATATATATATATATATATATATATATATATATATATATATATATATATATATTGTTCAGACGCTGAATTAAATTTTCACAGTGTGAATTTATCACACAAAATATTAGCAATCCATTTTTTATTATCATCTATGATTGTGATTGCACATAACATAAGATTAATTTACAGAAACATTTTGTAATAGGAACACCAACATTGCATTCTCAACATGGCCGTTCTAAATCAGTTTCGAATCCAACCGAACAGCCCGCTAATCTCTTTCTTTAAAAAAAAAAAAAAAAAAAAAAAAACCAACTCGTGTTGATGTTTTCACAGTGCCATCTCGAGTCATCGAAATCATTACAGACTTATTTCCCTCCCCACTTGGAGGAAACTTTGCATGCAATGAAAAGTTTTGTGTTTTCGATTCAAGTGAGGAAAACCAAATAGTAGTTCATAAATGTTCAGTAATGTTTAGAAATACACATATATATTTATATACGTACCAGTTCTATCTAAGTAGTACCTTACGCTAAGAAATGCACTCATCGTATCCCTAATTAATGAACACTTTTAAAAAAACACATAAATAAAAAGAATATTTACAAATTTTATTAAGACACATGAAAATATATACCAAAATATACCCTTCAATTATATATTTAATTTTTCAAATTTTTAAGGGATAAGACTCAAACTATCAGCATTCTGATGTTGTTTTCCTTTACGATGAACTATTTCGTAGTTAAAGGACTGTAAACCAAGGCCCATCGTAAAAGTCTAGGATTAGTTCCAGTATTCTTTTCCAACCACACAAGAAGATTATGATCTTTTTGTATATAAGACTTTGGTGACCATCCAAGTAATATTTTAATTTTTGCACAGCAAAAACTATAGTAACACATTCTTTCTCGGTATTGCTGTATTTTTGTTCCGAGGGGAACATTTCTTATTTAGATACGTAATAGGATGTTCTTCATTTCCAATCACTTACGACATCACAACTCGAATTCCAATATTTGAAGCGTCACACTGAAAAATAAATTGTTGTGTAAAATCAGGGCTGTACAAAACGGGTAACGGGTTACATAAGTTTTTCTTTCAATTCACTGAAAGCACTTTGGCAAGAGCTATACCAATCGATAGTTGGTTTTATATTCTTGCCCTTTAACAGGTTAGCTAGAGGAGCTGTTATTACAGAAAAGTTAAAAATGTATCTACGATAATAACCAGCTAACCCTAAAAAGGCACGGACTTGAGTTTTATTTACAGGAATAGGAAAATCTTTGATAGCTTGAACTTTCAATTCGCCAGGCATTCTTCACCCTTTTCTTACCAAATGTCCAAGGTATTTCACGCAAGCTTGGGTAAACTGGCATTTTGATGGTTTTATGTGCAACTTCGCCACATTTAGCTTAATGAAAATGTCCTCTAGATGCTTTAAATGATCATCCCATTGTTGGGAAAATATAGCCACATTTTCCAAATAAGGGATTGCATATTCTTCACACCCTTTTAATATATTAGCCGTAAGTTGACTATAATCATATGGTGCATTTTTCAATCCAAATCGAAGGCGCAAAGGTTTGTATGTTCCAAAATTAGTCACTGCATGTATTTTGTGCATATTTACTCAAAGGTATCTGCCAGTAACCTCTGGTTAAATCCAGAACTGTAACGTATTTCGCAATAGTTACTTTTTCTATAAACTCTTATATATTAGGCAGTGGGAAAAAATTTGTTCTGGTCACTTTGTTTAATCATCGATAATCGATGCAAGGTCTTGCTTCCTTTCCAGGAGCTTCTACCAAGATAAGAGGAGATGTAAAATCTGATTCCCCTGGCTCTATCACTTTTAGCTTCAGCATTTTTCT
Source organism: Latrodectus hesperus (assembly GCA_037975125.1). Taxonomy (NCBI): domain Eukaryota; kingdom Metazoa; phylum Arthropoda; class Arachnida; order Araneae; family Theridiidae; genus Latrodectus; species Latrodectus hesperus. Next base: position 72,243 of record JAJQOW010000794.1, on the reverse strand, counting down.
ATTTCGGCTTTCGAAATTTCAGACTGTCTCTGTGAAAGTTTATAAGGTTTGGCACAGATAGGTCTGTCAGAATCTAATTCAATGTCATGTTCAGTCAGATCGTTACAACCAGGCTCAATTGAAAAAATGTTCACAGTTCTAAAAGTTCACCAATTTGAATTTCAGATAATTGCGTATTTGATTGTTTTGACTGCCACACTTCCTTTAAATCAGAATCTGCGGATTCTAATTCAAGATTAAGAATTTCATCGTCCTCTTTGTTATTGTTTTCCTCAAAAGACATCAAATTAACATTTTCTTCTGTCTGAAAATACGGCTTTAGCATATTCATATAGTAAACTTGGCTTTTGTCACTGTTCGGAAAATGAACAACATAATTTGTCTCTGAAAGTTGTTAAACAATTAACCCTGGACCAACCCATTTTACGGACAGTTTATTTGGTTTTGATGGGGCCAAAACAAGAACTAAATCACCAATTTAAAATTATCGCTTTTCAGCGTTTCTATCCTACCTCAATTTCTGTTTTTCTTTTGATGTTTACATATTTTCTAGAGCAAGTTCCTGACAATGCTTCATACGATTTAAAAGTTCAAAAACATATGAAACAGCATAATTTTCTTCTTCAGTTTGCTCTGTTCAGTTCTCATATAATTGCATCATTGGAGTCTTCAGGTTGCGACCATGATTGCGACCATCAGCTGGGCTGTAACCCGTACTATCGTGCGTCACTGTTCTCAACGCAAAGAGTGCATGTGGTGAAACTTTCTCCCAGTCTTCTCCAGATTCTAGACAAAGCACTCGGAGTATTCGCTTCTAAGTTCGATGCATCCTTTCCACCGGATTGCTTTGAGGATGTCGGACAGAACTTCTCACAGCTCGCACTCCGAAAAATTAAACTAAACTCCATGGCACGACAGCCCATGTGGGCCAAGACCTACAGTACCCATAACTGTTTTCATGACCGAGGGCCCTGGGTGCGAAGCATATGTCCCAGTTAGGTGGTAAACCTAACGTAAGACCCCCAGTGTTTAGTTCCCAAGCATGCTTGGTACTCAGTTAATCGACCCACTGAAGGGATGAAAGGCTGAGTCAACCTTGCCCAACCCGAGGATCGAACCTCGGACCTGTGTCATGGAAGCTTGAAACGCTGCCACTAAGCCACCGGGCTTCACTCGCACTCCAAACTTGTCCAAAAACTCTGACGTAAGTATACTCACAAAAGACGTCCTTGGTCAGTTTGTAGTTCTCTAGGGAAACCAAGACGACTGAAAATCTGTAGTAGTGCATCTACAATAGCAGTAGAACATAAATTCGGAGTGGGACTAGCATCTGGATATTTTGATGACATGCACATCACAGTTATTATATACTTGTTCTGCTGACAGGCTGCTGCTGACAGGCAACGGTCCACAAGCATCGACGTTCAGCCTAGTAAATATTTCAGAAATAACAGGAACGATTTTCAGTGGTGCCTTTTTCTTGTCTCGAGGCTTTCCAATTCGTTGACAGTGGTCACATTGGACGAAATTTTCTACGTCATTATAACAATTTGGCAAATAGAAGGTCTTAAAAAGAGCATCTTTAGTTTTACTTACGCCTAAATGGGCAGCGATTCTTCGTGACAAAACGTTTTCAACTGCTCACGAAATATTTTCGGAACAACCAGCAATTTTCTTTCTGTTCCATTTTTATATTTATTCTTATAGGAAAGCATATTATTTTCTAAGAAATACTTGTTGGATTTTAAAATAGGCTTTCGTGCTTCTGCAATAAGTGATTTTAATTCTTCACTGTTTTGTTGCTCTTTGATGAAATCTTTTGTTGAAATTTGTATGAGATCTTGCACTGTTAATTCTTCAACCGAAGGTAAGGTTTCTTCGTCGTTATCTTCAGACATACTTTTTTTAAATATTCTTACGTTCGATCGCTGGATTGGTGTTTTTCCTTTTCTTTCAGCTCAGAAAGTTTCTTTTAGGCCCTTGTTTGTACAGCATTCATCATGTGCACTTGAATAACTTTTTTGGTTTTGTAATCTTCAAATAACATTGGTGTTTTATTTCCTAGTAAATATAGACCTTGATCTAATGAATCTCTGATAACAGTAGCTTTAGTCATTATGTGTCCCATTTCACATTCAAGTTTAACTTCTACAAGAGGTAAGCAAGTCAAAGTCTCTTCCAATGGCGTTCTAGACCAGAACTTTTCATTCGTATACATGTGTGGTTTCACGTATTTGTTGCTGATCAGATCCAAAGTAGCACCAGTATCTCGCAAAATCTTCATTTCTACTCCTCTTACTTTACCTACACTGGTATATCGAGACATCAATTCATCAATAGTTTTATCAGCCTTAACATGGGAAATAGATTCTGTAGTTTTCTTTAGTTTATCGCACTGTGGGCGAAGATGATTGCTTGAGCCACATTCATAGCAACGCAGTTTTTCTTTTATCAAAATCCTTTTCTTTCTGTTTATCTTGCGATGCTTCAGATTTTATTTGGAAGTTAGGTTTGAAATCTTTCATATTTTCTTTAAACTTGTGATTCCAATTTTGGTTTCGAAAATTGGGAAAATAACTTTCTCTTATACTTTCATAATCGTCCAACTTTTTAGCCAATTCATAGGGACTTGTGTATTTTAGCCAATCTTCGAAGAAATGAATTCTTACTTCCGTAGTCACTCGAAACTTTTAACTGCTCCGTAACCATCAGATCTTTGAGTTGCTGAAAGGTCTCCATCTTTAATTCAGAAATCCATTCAGTAAAATAACTAAGGAGTTCTTGGACATAGTTTCTCCAAGATTCGTACGAAGACTTGAGATGTCGGTAGAAACATTGCTTCAATTTTTCACTATTCAACTTATATCTTTTCAAGATCAGACTTTTGACAAAATCATAATCATCACTAGGCTGTTCTCTAGCTAACATATTGGATAATTCAACTAGTAAAACTGCTGACACAGGTATGCAACCCAATCTTTCATCGGCACCTGAGCCATTTCAGCTAGTCTTTCGAAATTCATTAAGTATAGACTCATTTCGTCATGGTTTTCATCATACATGTGTGTTAGCAGAATTTTAGATCTAAACTCTACTCTGGCCTCAGATTCAGTTTTCTGACTAGATTCTCTTTGTGACAGTTCTAACCTTTTCATTTCTAGATCGTGTTGTCGAGTTCGTTCTTCTTCTATTCGTTTCCTATCTTCAATAACTCTATCCAAGTTAATTTTTATTTCTTCCTCATTGTAAATATTACTACTTAAAATTAAGTTCTAATTTCCGGAATTTTTTATTTGAGGCATTTGCTTCCAGTCTTAGCTCTGCACATATCTCCAACAATTCAGTTTTCCTAGCTTTAACTAAATAGGCCATTTTTATAATTAGGTCAGCAAAATCAGAACGCTTTACTAAAGTATTAAAGAGAATAGAGCTTACAAATATATAGGACTAGCTAACTGATTATTTAGAAAAAAAACCAATGTTTGCAGAACTTTAGATATCTATATTAATAATAAACCATACCTTATAAAACAATTTGTCGAATTTTCAAATAAAAATTCTTATTATAATTATTATTTACCTTCTTCTTCTTCATCCAACGCCAGCCCGTGGCCGATGGGCCATTTGGCGCCGTGCTTCCCAGTAGAGTCCAGCCCGCCCATGCAAGTCGTCGTCGGCCTGATCCAGAGCATCACAGTAAGCCAGGTGTTTGGCTGTACCCTCACCTGTAGAACACAGGGGGCAGAGCGGAGTATCGGCAAGGCCGATCCTGTGGAGATGCTTCTGAAGGTAGTCGTGACCCGTCGCCATCCTGAAGGTGGCAACCGCCACTCCACGCGGCAGGCTGTTGGGGGTGGTATTGCATTTGACAACCGTCTCCCATCTTTTGCCAACAGCAGCTGCCTCCCAGGCTGTACTAATTGATTTTTTAATACGTAGATTAATAGTACTACGTGCAGCAGAAAAGCTTATAGGCCTGTCTTCTTGGGTCAAGTCACATCCAGATTTGGCAAGCCTATCTGCACGCTCATTGCCATCAATATCACAATGCCCTGGCACCCATTGCAAACAGATTTCAGTTCTTCCTTGCAGTTGCGAAAGGATTTCCCGCCAGGCCATAACAAGGGCATCATGTGGGAGCAATGAAGTTATGGCCTGAAGAGCTGCTGTTGAGTCAGAAAAGAAAACCACCTTTTTAAATTATTTACCAAAATATAATCTAGTACCAGATTGTTTTTAAGAATTTTTAAAACACATTATCAAGCAAGTTTAATAAAATAATGCATCACAATTTTTATCAAAATAGAAAACAACTTGTCATAAAAGCAATAAAAGTTATTTTTTAAATAAATTTTTTTTAACCATAACACACTTTTTTTTACTATTGCTGGTAAATTAAAACACTATTTCTAAATTTAATATATTATATCACCACAATAATATATTCTCATTATGAAATTCAATACATAGAAAAAACTTTTTCATCTATCAATGTCACAAATAAAAATAAATCGAAACACGTACTCAGTTTTTTCACTTCCTGAATCGAAACAAACACTTTAATCAACACAATTACAGTACTTTCTATTCCTAAATCAAAACAAAATATACACTGACTGCAGGAAAGAAATGCTGTCAATCATTCATAATTTATATAAAATATATTCATGTTTCTAATTACATATACAATAGATTTCTCATTTTAATCATAGCAAAATTTTGTTCAGAATTCTAATCAAAAGTTCTTTAAAAACAAAACTAATTATGGCATTCATGTTGTGTCATAAAATATTAACAAACTATTATTAAGTATTTAAATATACTAACAAATCTTGATATTTATCTATTCTTTTTTTTAGAACAAATCTGATCCCAGCATAAAATATTCATAATATTTTATAATGAAAACATTTCAGAAAAGAGAAACATATTCAACACAATTTCGATTTCAAAAAGATTTTATTTAATAAACCAACAATCAATTATAACAAAGGAATTAAATATATACGTTTATAGAAGTACTCAATATTCTTATTTTTTTAAGCAGGGATAAGTGAGAGTTCCATAAAAATTGTATTCCTAACCTAAGATTTAATACAAAATATGAATTATGAATATATTTACGTATTTTATTTTTTCAAATTTTAATTCAAAAATTGAGATTAAATTAAAATACCAAGGCACTACCGATAGGAAAGGTACTCACCCTTTTTTTTCCATCTGTTTTATTGGTAATCCTACAAGATTCCTGTTAGAATTCACAAAGCACTGGATTTTTCGTAATCCGAAACGCTGCCACTAATCTTCACGTCTGTTCTGACGCTGAATTAAATTTCCACAGTGAATTTATCACACAACATATTAGCAATAAATTTTTTATTATCATCTATGATTGCACATAACATAACATTAATTTACAGGAACATTTTGTAATAGGAACACCAACTTTACATTCCCAACATGGTCGTTCTAAATCACTTTCGAATCCAGCCGAACTATTCTCTTTCTTTTTTTAAAAAAACAACTCGTGTTGCTGTCTCCGCAGCGCCATCTCGAGCCGTCGAAATCATTACATATATATATATATATATATATATATATATATATATATATATATATATATATATATATATATATATATATATATATATATATATATATATATATATATATATATATATATATATATACAACTATACTCTAAGTTTCTATAACTGGCACCAGACACGTACTGTTGGTAGAAAAGATATCAGACGTATAATTAAAAAAAGGGAAGGAATCTTTTTACTATGATTACAGAGTTTATTGTTTGAGTATGTTGAATTTTAAGTTATAGTAAACGCTAACATATTTGAGCTCCCTTTTTTCTGATTCATTGTGAACTTTTAAATTTTTTTTTGTTCCAAATGAGTCAGGTAGTCAATTGATGGTCGAATGTATATCAAAAATTATTGATAGGATATATCTACATTCATACGCCGTAATTAAGGTGACAAAAAAATCACGTATCATCATTTCTCTTAGTATTTTTAAACTGCAGCAAAGCTTAATTATGATGCTTTTTGACCAGTGCATTTGCCTTAGAAAAATCATAGGGAAATCAGTATCTTACTGAAACCATCACAATCTAAGTAAACAGATGATATTGCATCTTAGGATATAGTTCTTTTTCTAGCTTCATCTCTGTATTTCAATAGAGAAAAAAATTGGCTGAAATTCCTATGAAAGATGACCGCAGTTTTTTTATCATAATACTTTTCAACTTTCTTCTTTCTAACACATAAAATATGGAAATTTAGTACCCATATTCAGTATTACCATCAAAAATTAGGTGGGGTCACTTCGGCATTAAACTGAAACTGTAAACCCATGCTTTAAATATATTCATATTATCATGTACCAGGAGAATTGATATTATTTCTTGGAAAGTAATACTTAATCAGTCTCACCGCCATCCAGAAAATTGCTTGCAGATTAAGACATTGCTTATATTGCGTACTTTCACTAAATATTTTATTTACTAAAATTCTTTCAAAGATTTTCTAAAACCTTGCATCCATGTGATCATGTTTTTACTCAAATGTGTAATACGAGGGTCACTCTGAAATTTTTGAGATACAACTAGGTTTTTAAAGTTATACTTACAAAATTTTAGGTGTGTTCAAAGTAGTCTCCTCCAGCATCAATGCACTTTTGTAGACGAATTTTCCACAGATTAAATGCCTCAAGCCATTCATTTCTTCGAATAGATGAAAAAATGCATTTATAGCCACATCAGTCTCTTCTTCTGAATGAAACGACGTCCATATAAGTTCTTTTTTAGTTTAAAGAATAACCAAAAGTCGCACATAGCTAGATCAGGTGAATACGGCGGATGTTCGTTCACTTTAATTTGTTTTTGTTTAAGAAATTCAATTGTTAATCCAGCTGTATGTGAAGATGCATTGTCATGGTGAAGCATTAGTCCGCTAACATTCAGTTCTTGGAGAATTTCTGGAAGACATTTAGTGGTATACCAGTTTGCTGTTACTGTCTTCTCTCCTTCCAACTTGATGGCTTTGACTAATTCCGTACTTCTGAAGAAAACGACATACATCACTTTTTTCAATGCGCGTTGTTTTTTCACCATTGTCGGCGTGGGATCATCTTCAAAGACCCATACTTTGCTTTCTTAGCATGTTGGAACGTCAATAAAAGGGTATGTACGTTTCATCACCTGTTACAATTTTAGAAATGATGTGGTGGCCACCATCATTCAGCATATTAAGAGTTTCTTTACTGATTCTGACACGCTCCTCTTTTTAATGCTCAGTTAGATTATGGCGAACCCTACGACAAACTACTTTTTTCATATGTAATTCTTCATTAATTATTTTGTGTATGGCTGCTGATCCAATATTAAGTTCCTTCTGTATCATTTGATTGGTGCAGCGATTATCATCCATTAACATTTTTCGTATGGCAGACACATTATCCGGGATTATTATCGACGGCGGCCTTCCTGTGTGTTCTTCATCCTGAAGAAAATTGCGACCTCTTCTAAATTCTCTAAACCATCTGAATACAGTAACACGAGCTGGAGATTCATCACCAAATGCTAGTTGCAACCGTTGAACGCATTCTTCTTGATTTAATCCTGCTTTAAAATCGTAAAAAATGATAGCGCGAAAATGTTCTCGAATCAACTCCATTTTCTCTTCTGTTTAAAATTTATTCCACGCTAAACAAGTTGAAGTAAGTCTGTAAAAGTTCTTCTTCTGTGTTAAAATACTTTGTACTTTAAAATTAAACCGTTATTTTTATTTTGTAAATTCTCGTCTGCGGGTATCTCAAAAATTTCAGAGTAACCCACGTATATATTCACATTTCTAGTGCATGATATATACTTAAATTCCATGTATATGTCCTACTCTTAGACAACTCATAACTTCTATTTTCTGTGTAGAATAGAAGAATACATTTGCTTATAAAACATAAGTGCGCCAGAATTGTTTATTTTTGTAATGTTTTATTAATGTCATTTACTTATAAATTTATCACTTATTATATTGAAGATACAAAAGCTATAAAAAGTATGAATTAATGGAAACTAACCTATTTATTTGAACAGTAAAAGTATATTAATTTTTTATGAAATTTTTATGGAAATATAATAATTTTTAACTTGATAAATAAATTATTACATTCAATTATAGTAGAAAATAAGGCTATAAATATTTCAATCATTAGAAATTCTATAAAATTTAAGTAACACACATAACTTTAACAACATTTTCTTCCTTTTTATTCATTAATTCAAACATGTGTTTATATTTACTTTTGAGTTTTATGTGTAAAAAATTTCATAATTATTATATGTAAGTATTTATTTAAATTTAACATGAATGTAACTTAATTGAACCATTTCATTAATGTGCATTTCATATTGTAGGCAGCATCACATTTCACAAAGACATATGGATCAACAGCTAAAGAAGTTGAAATTCCAAATCTTAATAAAGCAAATTTTGTTGCATATCACTTACTTCGTGAGGGAGTATCAAATGTTTTTGAATTTATAACGCATGGAGAAATTAAAAATATCAATACTTACCTAGAACTAATTAAATTTTTCCTTGGATTTAGCCAATGGACAATACAATCAATAGCATTTTTTGGCATGGAAAAAATATTTTTTGCATACAATGAAAGTAATGTACCATTTTACAAAAGTTTGAATAGAAATTTCATTGACACGTTGGAAAATCTTTTAGATGAGAATTCTGTGTTATTGTTTCCAACATTTCCAGTTGCTGCACCTCTTCACTATGCATCATTGTCTTATGTTTATAATGCTGCCTATATGAATATTTTTAATATCACTGGCATGCCTGCTACTCAGTGTCCAATGGGACTAAACGAGAATGGATTGCCTATTGGCATACAAATAGCAAGTAGACGAAACAACGATGGACTTACAATAGCCTGTGCCATAGAACTGGAGAAAGCATTTGGAGGATGGATCCGACAAGATAAAATGAATATGTAAAAGAATATGAATAAAAGAGAATTAAATTTTTTAATTTATTATTTACAGTTAACAGTTTTAGAAACTGGCCTCATAGGCCTTATTTTCTGAAATAAATGTCGTTTTTATCTTTCAAATGTTTTAAAATGCATGTAACAAAAACGTATATTAAATGAACTTAAAAATGTAACTAATCTAGGATAACATTTTTATCTACTATTTTATTCATGTAATTTAGATATGAATATACAATATTTAAAGATTCAGTCTATTTTCTATAAGAACTAAGCTTTTTTAAAGCAAAATATACAATTTTAAAATGTACATTATGCAATGACTCAGAAACAAAGGCACCACTTTGTGAATACACCGAAAATGTCAACTTTGCTTCCAAAATTTCTCAACACAATATTATTTTGGGTTAAAAAAATATATTAACAAAATCATAAAATAAAATTTTCAGCTTCAAATGTCGGAAACAAAAAGTTAGTTTAAAAGTAAAAAAGGGTAAATAAATTGTCGTAAACAGGAAGTAATGCAGAGATATAAGTGAACAGTGCAAACAGCTAAAGACATTTAATGAAAAAACTAGAAATAACAGTTTTGTAAAGTAAATAACAGGATAAGAAAAAATAATGTAATTACGAGCATAAAGATTAACGTAATTATAAAAAAATGTTAACGTGATTATAATATAAAATATTAACTTAATTAATAATGAATTGCAAAATTTACAATTCTAAATAGAAATCAATACATTGTAATGCAGAATACAGACTCAGGAAGTGGTTTGAGAAAAAACATCAATAAAATATAAAAAAACATCAATAAATGTTAATATAATTATAACATAAAATATTAACATAATTAATATTTTGAAGTAAGATTTTAAGAGAAAACTAATGATGATCAAAAATTCTAATTAGAAATCATTACATTACAATTCAAAATCCAGACACATAGAATAGTTTCAGGAAAAACAGCAATAAAAATTTTCGATCGTGATTCAGAATATAAAATATTATCAACCACCTAATGGAAGTAAACTTTAGGAGATTATCCCGAAATCCAAGAAAGTCAATCTAGCCTTTTTAACAATATAATAATATTTATTGAAGACGACATAATACAAACATTTGTAGAAAGAAGATTAAAGGCAAATCGAAAGCCAAACTACAATAACATTGGTAAAATGCCACAAGAATTGCCAAGAACTTCGACAGATAATAGAATTCAGCAAATGAAAGAAAAGGCTTCTTTTTCTCCTGAAGTTTAGGTTATTAGGATTAAGAATAGCTGTGGCGAAACTGTATTTTTACTCGTAAACAATTGCTTATGATTTAGTCATTATTCAATTTTGTGAAACAAAGCCACTTTTGCAGAGAATACAATGAAGTTCAGGCACTTACAAAAAAAATAATGATTTAAAAAGACTTACATCAATAGTCAAAAACTAAATAGAGGGAAAAAACACAATATAGGCTACATAATTTTTGTTAAGTTAAACTTTAAAATATAATTCTCATTGAAAAATCAAAAATTAAGGAATGTCTAATTAAAATAAAATTCGGTAAAGAAAATATTTGAAATCTTAAGAAGCAAATGCAGATGTTAATTCTAGATTGATATTGAGGGAAAAAGTGCATTCTACAGGGATGATTGATATAGATGTTATCTATAGGATGATTGATATGATATATCAAAATCAAAATTACAATAAAATATATAGAAAAATCGGATTTTATCATGGTATAGTTTATTCAAATAAATGTGTGAAGAGAAAAGACTTTAATATTAAATACCATGACAGTCATGATTTGGAATTATAATGCATTTGATAGATGGCGCCACTTTCCTCTAAATGTCTATCTAAAACTAAACGTAGCAGCATTTAAATCAAAAATTCAATGACTTTTATGTTGTACTGAAGGTATCCCATTTTAACAAAACAATAGAAAAGTGAAATTTGCACCTCTTTTCTAATTCCTCAAAGAATCCCATTAAATTCATTGAATCATTCAATTGTTCTTCCATGGACATCAAGAAAATAATTTGATAAAATGACATACTAGACAATACTAGCTGATAATGGACACCTCTTTTAAATATTCGTAATAACTTGTTTTCTAAGGGAATTTTAAATATAGTAGACTATATTCACAGAAGTAACATAAATCAAATCCTGTGAAACTTCAACTACGATCTCAACAAACATGCATTTAGAAAGTAGCAGAACAACCTCTAGCTATAGTAATTTAGTAGTCGCTGGAATCGAATTCAGAAATTTGTTTAGAAAGTAAGAAAGTGATCTTACTGATAGACAATAAAAAGACTTGGGACATATCTATTCACACAGTGTTTTAACTTAATACAGGAAATAAATAATGCAAAATTAAAAGAAAAATTAGACCAAAACCAAGACTAGTCGTCTCTGCAGAAAGATTAATAATTAATCGACAAATTATCTCAATGGTCTCTTTCAAAGCCAAGATTTACGATGACACTGGGAAGGGAGAGAATTTACTAAAATTTTGTGAGGAATGTGAACTAGGAAGTTTAGAGGGTGAAGCATCAGATCTTCTCTCACATGAAAGTTTGTCTGGAGTAAAAATTCTTTCATAAAATAGTTCATATATAAACGTAAAATAATAAAATTACTTAAGAAAATTAGTATCATGGTGATATTATTAGGTAGAAAAATAAATTAAGAAAAAAATTTTATATGAAATTACTTTAAAAATTAACAAAAGATATAAAAAACCATTACTTGATTAATACAAACACCTGTAATAACATTGTATAAAAGCACACACACACACACACATGTATATATAAAATCATATATAGTAATTATTTATTTAAAAACTTTACTCAAAATGTTTCTCTAAATACACGATATTTTCTAAATTAAACACAATCATTTAAAATTTTCTTAACACACAGTTTATACATCATTGAATATTCAAGATAAAATTACAACTAATGTTGATTGCTTCTAAATTTTATTGTAAATATATAAATCATTCCAAATTACGATAAACATATCGCTACAAATTAAACATATGTATGTTATAATATTTATGAAATTTTGCAATTAATTTTCGCGGGTTCAAAACCTTTATATCTTTATTAAATTTTTAATTATAAGAATCAAATAATTTGTTAATATTTTCTCTTTTTTGGATAATTAATAAATTTTTTAAATAATCAGAAGTATCTAAATCTAATATATCTGTTAATACTTGTTTATAATTTCCAGTTTTTCTAATATAATATATTGTTGATTTAATAATATTATTCTTAGATTTACTTTTATTTTTAAATCTTTTATAACATTTTTCAGTGTTTGAATATTTAAAACATTTTCAATACGAAAAAACACCATAAGTCCATAGAAAAAAAGGAAGAGTTTTATTTCTATTTATTAGAAAGTAATTTTATAAAGAATTATAAAAAAATTCAACAAATGAAATTTTAAAAATCGTTATATATTTTTAGAAAGTATTTTCATAAAGGCTTTTGAAAAAGATAAAATAATTTTAAGGACTTTAAAATTTAATATTTAAAACTTCATTAGTAGCTATAGCAGCTGCTAATAATCCATTTTGTTTTTTTCATTTCTGATGTCTATCTTTATATGCCAGTTTGTAAAATAAACTCCATATTCACACATCACATGTTACGAATATTCCTGTTCATAACATTTGATTCAATGAATCATCCTTTTCTTTATGTGCATATAAAATTCTTATTCATTCTTTTTTGTTTTACAATCTCTACAAATCATGTCCATTTATAATGGTTTATTTTTTAAATAGAAATATTTCTTGCAATTCATATAAACAAAGTTCTCCTAATGAAAAATATATAAATTTTTATATAACTGAGGCTATTAAAATATATTTTTAGTGATCTTTAAGTATAAATCAAGTTCTGAATAATATTAATATATTGATTTTTAAGTAGCCACAAACTGGGGCAACCAATAAAATAAGATGTCCTTAGAATCACATTTAACAAACACCTCTGATGGCATGGTAGTTTAAATTATAAATCTAATTATTTAAAAATGCTATAAACTCAATCTATACAGATTCATATTTATTTTCTTTAAATTATTTTCTATTCCAAAATATTCCCAAATATCTTTCATGGTATACAAATATTTTACAGATTTTTTGTAATAATTAAAATTTAAAATTTTGTGAACCATTTCACCAGCTTTCAATGTAAAATTTAAATTATGTTTTCTTTTTAATTGTTTAAAAAAATTTATCCTACTTTCATATCTCTATTTCAAAAATTAGTGAATATTTATGTTATCATAATTTTCATCCTCCGAACTGTCATATATAATTTCTTCCTTATGAATATTTTTAAAAACTTTTAAAAACTGATTTGGTACAGAAATATTATTTTCTTCATCACTGGTATAATATATTTTTTCAGCTTGAATAAAATCCTCCATTTATATATTTTCTAATTTTAGAATATAGAGGGAAACACTATTTATTGAAAGACTTATCAGTACCAAGAACAAAGTTTATTAGATAAAGTTATTAAATAAACCCCCCAAAAAAAAACATATCCCTTAGGTCCCAGTAGCATAATTGTTAGATAACTGTGATAGCATGAATTAAACCTGAGCTCATGCCCCAGCTCGCACTTCTAAATTAAGAAAATAAAAAGTAGTTAGAATGAGTTGATGCAAATAAGATATGGCTCTTAACATGCGTCCAGGAAATTAAAAGCAGTTGGACCAACCTGTGAAAAGGGTGGTGGACTATTGTATGGCCTTCTTTCATCCCCCCAAAATATTATAATTTCATGTTAAAAACCATCACACTGAAAGTGCCAATTTTCTATTTTTTCTAAATTCATTTATAAAATATATTAATATTTATTTATTAAATATTTTTTCAAGCCAAAATTCAAAAAGGCAGGTTACATAAACTTTAAACTTCGTCTATACACATTCCTAACCTTCTTAAGTGTTTTAAATGTCAGATATATGGTCACTCTTAACAAGCATACAGAAATACTGATCCCATGTGAGGAAAATGTGCAGAATCTGGTCATGAAGCCAATGAGTTCTTCAGAAATTTTTAAATGTTTTAACTGTGTTGGTGCACATGCTGCGTTTTCCAAATCTTGTCCTATATTCATTGTTGAGAAAGAAGTAATTACAACTAAAATAAAACAAAATATTGTATTCCTAGAAGCAAGAAAAATAGTAAAAAAATAGATCTCCAAAAGTTGGCGTTTATTATTTTTTTCTTTATAAACAAATTCAAAAATAAATAATAATCCAGAGAATAAGAATAATTTACCAATATCTGCTCCACTTTCAACTTTGTCTAAATACACTTAACCAGCAACTAATTGCCCAAAGAAATCTATTTCAATTAATAACAAATCTAAGACTGATGATACAAAATTTAAAAACTCAAAATCTCGAGAAAAAAGTAATTAAAGAACAATTGATGTATCCTATTCTAAAACACATATGGAAATGGATAACTTCTCAACATCTCAGAAACTTTCACTATGTAGAAAAGATAAACACAAACAACAATCAATGAAAACCTACTCTTAATGACAATAATTTCATGAAATTGTAAGGGTTCTCAAAACACTTTGTAGTTTTTTTTATATAACATTTATATCTCTTTCACCTTTCTGGCTTTTATGAATTTGTTTTAGAGCCTTTATTCTTCTGAGTCATTCATCTCAACATTCTCAATTAGTGTTTATACAATGATTTACTCAAGAATTTGGCTTTATCAAGCATTACTCTATTTGCATCGCAACTTCTACCATCTGAGGCACTTGTGCCTGCAAAATCAAATCCATTAAATTTATTTATTGCATTGATCAAATTCATCCCTTATGGTATTTGGAAAAATCATAAATCAGTTGAGTTCTTATAAATAGTGGTTGTATGTATTCATTTTCAGTAAGATAATGTTTGTAAACTTTTACAAAAGAATTTCTCCTTTAGAAGAGGAATCATTTTCACAAATATAAAAATCCTTTTTATACAACTATTTAAATTTTATAACATTAATTATTATTTAAATTTCTTTGACAAACACAACTATAAGGACAAAAATTTAAAATCAATCTCTAAGTATGATAAAAAGACTTATTGAACTATAAATTTACATTTTTAAAAATTTACTAGATTATAAAAAAGACGATGCTAAAATATTTTAAAAAATTAAATTTGTATAATAACAGTATAGTCTGATAAAAATTATTTTAGAAAATTTTCACGTGTGCTGATGACCTAAAAGTAAGGCAATTTAAATAGAATGTCTTATTTATTTGTTTATGAGAAAGATAACTTAGAAAATGTCAAAGTTTCCGTGTTATCTTTCGTAATTTATTTCCGTAGCTGTTAAATATTCCTTGGTCAATAGAATTGAAAGTGTTTTAGTCAGAAAGCCTATGAAAACAACTGAAACGAATTATCCTGTTTCAATCCGACTAAAGGAATTTATTGTGATCGGAGAAGCGTGAAGTTTGTTGTGGGAAACATTTGACTGATATCTTTGTCAAAAAGATTCCGTCTCAGCTTAGATACACAGATCAGAATTAAAACTGCTAAATGAAGATAGCATATTTTTTCCATGATCATGCTGCTGTTAATGAACCACTGATCTCCCCAAAGTATTTTTTAAATAGCATCATAATTGGACGTTAAGCAGTAGAAAAATGTCGTGTGGAGTGATGAACATTGATATTTAATCTGGAATATGATTGACAATAATGACGATAATATGGTTTATGAATGTATACATTCATATATACTTGTACATACGTAGCTATGTTAAGGAGCCCTTACATATTGGAGCGCTATATTGGTTATCGGGTATGATTCTTTTAACACCAAAGGAGCCATCGGCATCTATTCTAATAAGGTTATTTTTATGCTTTAAATATTAATCCCAATGATTAATTAAGAAACTTGGTTGATAAAAAACAATAATTCTGTTTCTATTTAAACAGGTCGATTTAAGGAATCTAAAGATATTTTACGTGACAGGAATAAAAGATGACCCACTTGTATCGTACCCTGATCAAGAAATCATTGAAGCTATACATAATGTAAGTGTGTTTAACTTTTTTATCTTGAAAACAAGTAAGAATAAATGTTTCCCTGTATTTGGTTTTTAACGATTATGTAAAATTAATTTTACGTTAATTTCTACAATTAAATTGTTGATTTATTATTTGAATGTAAATTCCCATTTTATTTTACCTGTTATATTGAGAAACTATAAATTTTAGCCTAAAAACTACATATATTTAAGAAAAATTTATTGATTAATATATTTTATATAGACATGAATGCCAATTATTTACAGTATTAAATACTAATTTAGTGTTTTCTCATTCTTGAGGAAATAAAGTACATTTTCATTTGAAAATGTCGACTCATATCCATATCGTCATTATAACATTACTATATTTACAATTTATTTTTGTCTTTTGTTTCCTAAATATCCGGATAAATTTAGTTTCTTGCATTGATTTTTCAATAAAGAAATAAACAAGGTATACAAAGCTCAATATATGAAAATTGTGTATATTTTCATACCTAACTGCAGCTCGATTGAATGCGCATGCATAATAAGATTTGGAATATCAAATTCCATTATATTTAAAACAATGTGTTAGAAATCATATTGTATCGCATTTGATGATAATCAAATGTTGTGGCAATAATATATATTTTTTAGAATTTCAATGCTATTCTATGTTCAATCGAAAAGTTATATATTAAATATGAGTGTTCTTCCATATTATACAGTGCAAAGATTAGACATATGCTTTCTCGCGGATTAAACCCGGTAGTTTAATGGTAGCGCTTTGCACTTATAAGTCACAGGTCTGCGGTTCGCTCCTCGGGCTGGGCAAGGTTAAGTGAGCATTTTATCCCTTAAGTTGGTCGATAAAACTGAGTACTACCGATTGAAACGAGAAAGAGTAAAGATGCAATAAATTCTTTAATCAACCTGGCCCACTCAGCAGGTGATTCTAATTTATTTTGAGGAATAATATTTGCATGAAGGACTAAACGGCTCTTCACAAATCCTGTTTCCAGTTCCCACATTATCCCAAATCATAACTAACTGATTGTCTTTGGTACTGCGTAGTTCCTGGGATGCAAACTGGGAAAATCAATCTCTCACACATCTGCAAAGAATGTTATATTCCATTGAAATTCTGGATTTATCTTGGGGATTACAAGCAATAACGGTACCATTATAGCCGCTCTTTTCCAAAACTCAGCAACTCTGTTCTCACTTTGAGATTCAAAAGTGGTCATATAATTACAATCAATAATAAAGAATAAATTTTTTTAACTATTTATAAATTTTTTTACATTATTTATTTTACACTATTCTATCTTCCTAATTTCAATAAAAAGTCTAAACACAGAATATACAATACGATGAACTACACCCTGTGAAATGAGAATATGGAAGTATTTACAATGAATAAAATTTTTCAGCACCCTTTATGCGATGCAACGACTTAAGGCGTAGGCTTTAAAATGCTGATTTCCAGCTTTATGGCTTAATTATAATGATTTTATTACATGCATAAATGGCAGCTTATTATCTTTGTTTGATGATGAAATAAAAGAAGGACCTCCAGGTCCTCCAGGTGTAGAATTTAAATTAACAATTGAATGAAATTGCGATACAGAAAAAAATAATTTAAGAAATGTAAATCAATATTATGGAATGATTCAGCTATGAAATCTTATGTTGATAGGATTCCTGAACATTTTAAACAAGACGTTATAAATTTATCAGATTCTTCTCTTTTTCATTATGAATCTGATTATTATAATGCTATGAATAATAGAATTTTATACATTTCAGGTCCTGAAAATTCAAAGATACAACCAATATAAGTTATGTAAATAAAAAAGTACAAGAATTGAAGTATAAATGTCTAACTCAATCGGGTGAGAATTATAACAGAGAATAAGAAAAATCATAAATGTGTCAGATACTGAGAATATGAATGATTCTGCTAATTTAAATTATGTAAGTAAAAGAATAAAAGAATTAGAGTCTAAATGTTTAATTCACACACACACGCACACACACACACACATTCATCTCAAGGAGATTTCAGTGCTAAAGATAATATAAAGGGCAATTTAAAGGACCGTGTGAATGAAAAAATTGCAGTGTGAATAAACGTTATTTTGAAAAATATGCTTTAACTTTGGAAGATACTAAACTTGATGCTCTGAATAAAATCAGTATTAATATTCCAGATCCTACTTATAAAAACGATGTAACTACTAAAAATTATGTAGATTAAAAAAACTCAAATTAATACCAAAAAGGATAATATTTTAAAAAGCGATAATGATGGTTTATATGCTCCATCTTTACTGAAAAACGGAATTTATTATTTTTGAAATGTGAGGCTTACAAATGTTGCAAATCCTATTATTGTGAAAGATATAAAAGAATAAGTAGATAACCAATTTTGTTACTATTAGAGAAAGTTATGCTACTATTTCAACAGGGCGATTCAAGCCTTTATAAATTTTAATTTAAAAAGCTCAAATCTACTAAATAATAAATTGAAATTAAATATATTAATGTAAATGAAAATTTCAATCTTTTTAGATTCTCCTACATTAAATCCTCTAAAAACTTTAGCACAAATTACAATTAGTAATCAAATAAAATTCACGGATATAATAGATGCAAATAATGAAACTAAAACATGTTTTATCGATGGTTAGAATGAAGAATAAAAATTAGAAATTTTACTAGATGAAAATAAAACTTTCATCGAAAAAATTCCCTAACACATAGAATAATCCCATTTTATGTTTTATTAAAATCAAATCTTATTTGCATGTTTGTAATTAAATTTTCAAAATATTCATATTAATAAAATTGTTAATTCAAAAATATTTGATTAATCAATATTATTTGTAAAGTTTTTGATTCAAAAATAATATTTATGTTATAAATTGCACAAAATACAGATCTGTATGCATTTAAACCACATGAAGAATCAGACATACATTCTGTTCAGATTGTAATATATTTATTTAAGATCTAAAAAGTATTTAAATATAATTTTAATGCGTTTGTTTTCCAGAATAAATTGAAAATATGTACAACAGAACAAATTGAAAATCCATACTTCTTAAGAAGTAAAAATTTTACTGAAAAAATACTGTAATTAATTTTCTTTCTTAATAAGCCTTATCTTATTAAGCCTAATCTCTTTCTTTCTTAATAAATATAT
Source organism: Latrodectus hesperus (assembly GCA_037975125.1). Taxonomy (NCBI): domain Eukaryota; kingdom Metazoa; phylum Arthropoda; class Arachnida; order Araneae; family Theridiidae; genus Latrodectus; species Latrodectus hesperus. The sequence goes on along the minus strand of JAJQOW010000794.1, from coordinate 52,940 downwards.
TCACAGCTTTCAAATGGCAGAGTAAATATTGTCAATATCCTTATACGATGGGAATCAACACACATTTTTCCCTTTACAAATGATTACATTAAATGAAATAAAAGAGGAAAGGAATTTTTTCTATTAAAAACAGGATGCTTTTCCCCCTTACAGAATGCCTAAATAAAGTATCTCATGTTTCCAAAGTGTTTAAAAACTTATACAACTTGTGAATGTAGATATTTTGTAAGCATCTGTTTGATATTTTTATGAAAAAGCTTTGCTATTTTAACAATATTTAACTGCAAAATTAAAACCAAAATTTTGCTTCTTGAAATATTTAAATTTTACAAATAAAAAGTTTATTTGATCTTATACAATAATCATATCTTAAGATTTATTCATCGTTGGAGCTCAAATAAAATGCTTACTTGATCTTGAACAATATTCAAATCTTAGTATTTATTCATCCCTGGAGCATTCAATTTTTTGAATATCCAAAATTTTCTTGAAGCAGAAATTTTCAAACGATGCATTTTAATCTATTTAAATCATTCAACATTGTAAAATTAGATTTTCTGTAATAAATTCTTCATTTGGTAAAATGTTTAATAAATTTTTACCTTCAAGGGAAAATAATCTATTGTCGACCTAGTCTCACAGAAAAATAATTCATATTTGTCGGAACTTCTAAAGAGTCTTTTTCTCTTATAGTTTAATCAATTGTGTAAATTTACTCATAACATTATTTTCGTTTTTGTAAATACGTGCTTATTTGTGAAAAGAAAAATTTACAGAGCCAAGGCAGCCAAAGAATATTTGAATATTTGACAACTTCTCTCTCTCTCTAATGATTTCTACAAGTGTACATAACTCAGAGCTGTAATCTATTCTCATTGGAAAGTTACAGTTAACAAAATCTTATGAAACTTTAATGAAATATTTAATTTCATTACATTCATTATATATGTACGTCAGACTTTATGATATATTTCGTATCAGTAATTACAATAAAAATTTTGAGTATTTCAATTTACATAAGGTACTTAAAAAAATCAAAATTGTGTTAAATTCAATTTTGTCAGACCAGATAACGAGTGTGTTGTCTTTTACCAAGGGTCGATTTGATGATTCTAGACTGCCAGCTAAGAAAATGAAATAACGATTGAATTTTTAACTTAAATTTTTCAAGATAATAAATGTATTTATTAACAAATAAATGTGATCTTTAAAGGAAAATTGATTGAAATTGGGGAAAATTGAAATTTAATTTTCTTTTTCCCCAATTTCTGTTCGGCAGTGTATAATATACCTCATAAATTACTTTTAACAATAAAGATAATTATTATCAAATTTTTAATTTTTTTTAAATATTTTTCTAACGTTCAACGTAATGTTTGTTTTGCATGCAAACTTTTGTGCCATTCCTGCAAGCGTTATACTAGTACCCATGACTCCATATGCGTCAAAAAGTGAGAATTTTGTCAAGCTATTATAATTATTGAGAATTTTTTGTTATATATATAGGTGTGTATGATACATAGAAATAATCATTATTTCCTTAATCTAAATTCAATTAATTTTACTATATGCATAATATTTTTTGAAAATTCTTTTAGGAAATCAAGCAAATATAATGAAGAAACTTTATTCTACAAGTTTTAAATTATTTACATAAGAATTATTAAATTTAGGTTTTGTGTCTTACCAGACTTTCCTGTAAATGCTTATATTCTTACTCCAGGACCAATCTGTAGATACGCAGAAGATCTTGTATTAAAGATGAGATTGTTGTCACCGAAAAATAAAGAAAAATCCAATGTTGAAAATAAGGTAAAAACAAATTTTTATATTTCTATTTATCTATTAATTTTAGTATATTCCACCACATGGGGCTCACTTTCTTTTGGTATTAACAGGTGTCCCTATCCCGAAATGCCCAGAGATATAAATTCTCTCTCTGTTTTTTCTTCTCTTTTCCTTCTAATCTTTTCCTTGTCATTTCCATCCCTCAACAACAAGTGAGGGAGCTCTCTAGAAGTAGCTGTAGCTACTCTATTTGCTTCTTATGAACAGTCAAGATCCCCACCTGATGACCGTACGTAGCAACCATTTGTACGGGTTGTACACTGTGGTCCCAGTGTATCAATCAGCTTGTACCTAGCTACAGACTTGGCTAATCTGCTAGGGCTCAAGCAAAGGATTCGCATTTTTTTAGCTTTGCATTGAGGGTGGTCACTGCCTCCGGGGTGGCTCCCAGCATATGGGTGTCGAATAGCACTATATTAAGCACCGAGCCAGGAAATATCCAGACCTGATAGCTGCCGTCCCTTGTTAGGCTCCGTGGTGGGAGCTGCCTAGTCTCTCTCTCGAATCTGAAATTTTACAAATATTCTGTTGGTTCTAATTCTCACGTCATTGAACCCAATTTATCTACTCGTCACATGTTAATATGTACACCAATCAATTTTCCTCTTGTTCTAATACAAAACTTCTAACAGCAATTATTGATAGTATAGAAAATAGCATGGAAAAATTACAATCGGAAGATCTTTTTGTAAAAATTGGCTTAAAAAATCTTCGATAATCAGTAATTTTAAAAAAATGGGTTCATATCCAACCGAAAATTTATTTCATAAAATTTTAAATGAATTTCGTGGAGTCCTTTTTAACTCCAATTTGCATGTCACAGAAGCAGAATTCTCGAAAGAACTAAGAGATTAAGGAGTTTGTGCTGCACGTCATATACACATTCGACGTGATGGTGTAATTATCCTAACCCAACATAGTGTCTTAACTTTTCACACACTAGTATTGCCAAAATTCAAAAAGGCAGGTTACATAAACTTTAAACTTCGTCTATACACATTCCTAACCTTCTTAAGTGTTTTAAATGTCAGATATATGGTCACTCTTAACAAGCATACAGAAATACTGATCCCATGTGAGGAAAATGTGCAGAATCTGGTCATGAAACCAATGTGAGTTCTTCAGAAATTTTTAAATGTTTTAACTGTGTTGGTGCACATGCTGCGTTTTCCAAATCTTGTCCTATATTCATCGTTGAGAAAGAAGTAATTACAATTAAAATAAAACAAAATATTGTATTCCTAGAAGCAAGAAAAATATTAAAAAAATAGATCTCCAAAAGTTGGCGTTTATTATTTTTTTCTTTATAAACAAATTCAAAAATAAATAATAATCCAGAGAATAAGAATAATTTACCAATATCTGCTCCACTTTCAACTTTGTCTAAATACACTTAACCAGCAACTAATTGCCCAAAGAAATCTATTTCAATTAATAACAAATCTAAGACTGATGATACAAAATTTAAAAACTCAAAATCTCGAGAAAAAAGTAATTAAAGAACAATTGATATATCCTATTCTAAAACACACATGGAAATGAATAACTTCTCAACATCTCAGAAACTTTCACTATGTAGAAAAGATAAACACAAACAACAATCAATGAAAACCTACTCTTAATGACAATAATTTCATGAAATTGTAAGGGTTCTCAAAATACATTGTAGTTTTTTTATAAAATATTTATATCTCTATCACCTTTCTGGCTTTTATGAATTTGTTTTAGAGCCTTTATTCTTCTGAGTCATTCCTCTCAACATTCTCAATTAGTGTTTATACAATGATTTACTCAAGAATTTGGCTTTATTAAACATTACTTTATTTGCATCGCAACTTCTCCAATCTGAGGCACTTGTGCCTGCAAAATCAAATTTATTAAATTTATTTATTGCATTGATCAAATTCATCCCTTGTGATATTTGGAAAAATCATAAATCAGTTGAGTTCTTATAAATAGTGGTTGTATGTATTCATTTTCAGTAAGATAATGTTTGTAAACTTTTACAAAAGAATTTATCCTTTAGAAGAGGAATCATTTTCACAAATATAAAAATCCTTTTTATACAACTATTTAAATTTTATAACATTAATTATTATTTAAATTTCTTTGACAAACACAACTATAAGGATAAAAATTTTAAATCAATCTCTAAGTATGATAAAAAGACTTATTGAACTATAAATTTACATTTTTAAAAATTTACTAGATTGTAAAAAAGATGATGCTAAAATATTTTAAAAAATTAAATTTGTGTAATAACAATATAGTCTGATAAAAATTATTTTAGAAACTTTTCATGTGTGCTTATGACCTAAAAGTAAGGCAATTTAAATAGAATGTCTTATTTAATTGTTTATGAGAAAGATAACATAGAAAATGTCAAAGTTTTCGTGTTATCTTTCGTAATTTATTCCCGTAGCTGTTAAATATTGCTTGGTCAATAGAATTGAAAGTGTTTTAGTCAGAAACCCTATGAAAACCCTTGAAACGAATTATCCTGTTTCAATCCGACTAAAGGAATTTATTGTGATCGGAGAAGCGTGAAGTTTGTTGTGGGAAACATCTGACTGATACCTTTGTCAAAAAGATTCCGTCTTAGCTTAGATACACAGATCAGAATTAAGGCTGCTAAATGAAGATAGCATATTTTTTCCATGATCATGCTGCCATTAATGAACCACTGATCTCCCCAAAGTATTTTTAAATAGCATCATAATTGGACGTTAAGCAGTAGAAAAATGTCGTGTGGAGTGATGAACATTGATATTTAATCTGGAATATGATTGACAATAATGACGATAATATGGTTGATGAATGTATACATTCATATATACTTGTAGACACGTAGCTATGTTAAGGAGCCTTTGTATATTGGAGCGCTATATTGGTTATCCGGTATGATTCTTTTAACATCAAAGGAGCCATCGACACCTATTCTAATAAGATTATTTTTATGCTTTAAATATTAATCCCAATGATTAATTAAGAAACTTGGTTGATAAAAAACAATAATTCTATTTCTATTTGAACAGATAGATTTAAGGAATCTAAAGATATTTTACGGGACAGGAATAAAAGATGACCCACTTGTATCGTACCCTGATCAAGAAATCATTGAAGCTATACATAATGTAAGTGTGTTTAACTTTTTTTATCTTGAAAACAAGTAAGAATAAATGTTTCCCTGTATTTGGTTTTTAATGATTATGTAAAATTAATTTTACGTTAGTTTCTACAATTAAATTGTTGATTTATTATTTGAATGTAAATTCACATTTTATTTTACATGTTATATTGAGAAACTATAAATGTTAGCCTAAAAATTACATATATTTATGAAAAATTAATAGATTAATATATTTTATATAGACATGAATGCCGATTATTTACTGTATTAAATACTAATTTAGTGTTTTCTCATTCTTGAGGAAATAAAATGCATTTTCATTTGAAAATGTCGACTCATATCCATATCGTCATTATAACATTACTATATTTATAATTTATTTTTGTCTTTTGTTTCCTAAATATCCGGATAAATTTAGTTTCTTGCATTGATTTTTCAATAAAGAAATAAACAAGGTATACAAAGCTCAATATATGAAAATTGTATACATTTTCATACCTAACTGCAGCTCCATTGAATGCGCATGCATAATAAGATTTGGGATATCAAATTCCATTATATTCAAAACAATGTGTTAGAAATCATATTGTATCGCATTTGATGATAATCAAATGTTGTGGCAATAATATATTTTTTTTAGAATTTCAATGCTATTGTATGTTCGATCAAAAAGTTATATATTAAATATGAGTGTTGTTCCATATTATACAGTGTAAAGATTAGACATATGCTTTCTCGCGGATGAAACCCGGTAGTTTAATGGTAGCGCTTTGCACTTATAAGTCACAGGTCTGCGGTTCGCTCCTCGGGCTGGGCATGGTTAAGTGAGCATTTTATCCCTTAAGTTGGTCGATAAAACTGAGTACTACCGATTGAAACGAGAAAGAGTAAAGATGCAATAAATTCTTTAATCGACCTGGCCAACTCACCAAGTGATTCTAATTTATTTTGAGGAATAATATTTGCCATGAAGGACTTAACGGCTCTTCACAAATCCTGTTTGCAGTTCCCACATTATCCCAAATCATAACTAACTAATTGTCTTTGGTACTGCGTAATTCCTGGGATGCAAACTGGAAAAATCAATCTCTCACACATCTGCAAAGAATGTTATATTCCATTGAAATTCTGGATTTATCTTGGGGATTTACAAGCAATAGCGGTACCATTATAGCCGCTCTTTTCCGAAACTCAGCAACACCGTTCTCACTTTGAGATCCAACAGTGGTCATATAATTACAATCAATAATAAAGAATGAAATTTTTTTTAACTATTTATACATTTTTTTACATTATTTATTTTACACTATTCTGTCTTCCTAATTTCAAAAAAACTCTCAACACAGAATATACAATACGATGATTTACACCCTGTGAAATGAGAATATGCAAGTATTTACAATGATTAAAATTTTTCAGCATCCTTTATGCGATGCAACGACTTAAGGCGTAGGCTTTAAAATGCTGATTTCCAGCTTTATGGGCGTCAATTTTTGATTTCTTTTCCATCTCTTTTAGCGAATCTGTCAGGAGCGCCACAATGGTAATAAAATTGGGAATGTAATGGGAATAATAGCCTGTTAGGCCCAAGAACGCTCGAACGTTAGTTTTGGTTTCCGGCTGCAGAAATTCAAGTACGGCTTGCTATTTCAGCTCAGTGGGGTTTCTGAAAATACCACCAACCATTTGTTCTAGATATCTCAAGTGATTTTGGGCAAACTGACACTTCAATGATTTTATCATCAGTTTAGCTTTCTCAATTCTGATGAGCACGATGTCTAGATGTCTAAGGTGCTCATCCCAAGTCTTCGAAATTTTCTTGCCATTCCCTATATCACTATATCCTCAATATAGGGAATGGCGAAACCTTCACACTCATTTAAAACTTCGGCCATAAGTATACTAAAAAAATAAGGCATGTTTTTAAGACCAAATGGCATTCGTAAGATTCGAAAACTTCCGAACGACGTGACAAATGCGCAATACGCTGTGCTTTTTTAGTGACAGGAATATAATATATCTTGGCTAGATATAAAATAGTGATGAACTCAGATCCTGCCACCTCTACCTTCTTTACAACCCATTTCCTCATTATTTAGTATCAGGTAATATTCGGTGCGAATTGCCTTATTTAATTGGCAGAAGTCTACACGTGTACTAAGCTCCCGACCGTTAGTTTCGATTATGAGGAGGGGTGACGCTTAATCAGATTCGATCACTTCAATTGCACCTAACTTTAGAATTTTAGCAATTACCGCCTTTAATATATGATTTTGATGATGTGACGCACAATGCGATCTGGATCGCATAACTTTCTCTGATAGCAATTCAATATCATGCTCAACTACATCAGCTTTACCTTTATTATTCGTTTTGGGGACCACTAACAATCTTCTTTCTTACACAATATCAAGTGATCTCATTGTATTTTACACAGTAACCTATTTACAATTTCGTAGTTCCTCTCTCTCTTTTTCTTCGAATTCCGTCGTGCGAGTTCCAATAATTCTTTTGTTTCCTCACAATTAAACTGCTCAGTCTTAAATTCTTCGGGGGACACACTTTTACGAGATCCAGATCCTCTGAAGCCTCATTATTCTCGCAGATGAACAATTCAATACCCTCCTCACTGGCTTCACGAACGATAGCGTCCTGAGGCACTATTTTCCCTTATGCACCTGCGAGTGAACTCGGGGTTCCTGGGGCCTGAGCAGCTACCAGGCGCGTCGGTAGGCGGTGGATCACCGAACGTCCTGTAGGAATGACAGGATAGCCTTGAATATAGAATCAGAGGCCGCGAACTAGCTCCAGTAAACACTGGTGTTATGCGATCCGTGCCTAGGGCTAATTGGCACCGCGGTATTGGTGTCTTAACGGAGCCTCTAGTTGCCTGGCAAACTTCTAGAGTAATTTGCCTTGCCCAGTATCTCAGACAATGCTGGGTGGACTTATATTACCTGAGCTTATAAATTGTTATCTTGTGGCTGAAAAGACACAAGAAATAACAATCCTTACTGCATCTGCAGGTGATGCCTCTGAAGTTGACCTTGCTGAAAAAGACAAGTGAACTCAGAGGCTGTCTTGTAAAGGGGCAGTAATGAATCCTTCACTTGAGATAGAAATGACCTCCAAACCATCTTCTTCTGGTGAAAGTCAGGAAGCTATCCCTAGTATGACTGACTCTCTGACCAGATGGGACTGTTTCAGCAAGACTCTATCTGCTGGAAATGTCATACGCAAGAGGAAACGGCAGAGCATATCATTTATGAATGCGAGGCTCTTGCCCACCCTAGATTAACCTCTTTAGGCATCATCCATTCTAGAGAGTTACACCTAGACTCCATTAAAGGATTATCGGACTTTATTAATAAAGTGGGTGACCCGAGCAACTGGAACTAGGAAACATTGGGTTTGGAGTTAATGGTACAAAATGCTGATAAAAGCAGAGGTGCCCAATGACATACAAACCCAACTCTAAGAAGAAGAAGAACTCGGGGTTTCAAGGAACCCTTCCTCCCCCTTTCTCTTTCTCTCGCTGTTTGAGCTCATTATTTACATCATTTACTGGTTTTATTTCACTTTTGTGTGAAGGAAACGAGCCGTCTGATTTCCTAAAATGTAACGTTGCTTGTTCGCATTTTTGCTGACCACGCATGCCTTTGTTTTAATCCAAACCAATTATTGAAAGTAATTCTTTATCAGTCTCACCGCCATCTAAAAAATTGCTTGTAGCAAAAGATATTGCTTATGCTGCGTACTTTTTTTACTGAATATTTTATATACTGAAATTCTTTCAAAGATTTTCTAAGATCTTGCATCGATGTGATCATGTTTTTACTCAAACATGTAAATGTGTAATATATACTCACATTTCTAGTTCTTGATATAAACTTAAATTCCAGGTATGTGCCACATTCTTAGATAATTTATACATTCTTTTCTATGCAGAATAAATAAATACATTTGCTTAGGAAACATAAGTTCATCAGCATTATTTATTTTTGTAAAGTTTTATTAATATTATTTACCATTTCCACTTATTATACTAAAGCTGCAAAAGCTATAAAAATTATGTTTTAATCTAAACTAATCTATTTATTTGAACAATAAAAGTAGTTATTGAATTTTTATGGAAATTTAATAAATTTTAATTTGTGAAATAAATGATTACATTTAAATTAATTAATAGCGAATAAAACTTCAAATAATTCAATTATTAGAAATTATATCAAATATAAATAACACACCTAAATTTCAGCTTCTTCATTCTCTAATTCAAAGATATATTTACATTTATTTTGTGTTTTATAAGTTAAGCAATGTGATAATTAAAGTATATAAATATTTATTTAAATTTAGCATTCATATATTTAATCGAACCATTTCACTAATGTGCATTTCATATTTTAGGCAGCTTCACAAAGACATATGGATCAACAGCTAAAGAAGTTGAAATTCCAAATCTTAATAAAGCAAGTTTTGTTACATATGACTTAATTCATGAGGGAATGTCAGACGTTTTTGAATTTGCAACGCATGGGAAAATAAAAAAAAATCAATGCCTGCATTGAACTAATTAAATTTTTTTGGATTTAGCCAATGAGCATTAAGTACAATAACACTTTTTGGCATGGGAAAAACACTTGTTGCATACAATAAAAGAAATATACCATTTTACAAAAGTTTGAATAGAAATTTCATTGAGACATTTGAAAATATTTTGGATGAGAATTCTGTGTTATTGTTTCCTTCATTTCCAGTTGCTGCTCCTCTTCACTATGCATCATTGTCTCATGTTTATGATCTTGGCTATATGAGTATTTTTAATATCACTGGCATGCCTGCTACTCAGTGTCCAATGGGACTAAACAAGAATGGATTGCCTATTGGCATACAAATAGCAAGTAGACGAAACAACGATAGACTCACGATAGCCTGTGCCAGAGAACTGGAGAAAGCATTTGGAGGATGGATGCGACCAGATAAAGTGAATATGTTAGAGAAATATGAATAAAAAAAATTAAATTTTTAAATTTATTATTTACTATTAACAGTTTTAGAAACTCGAAACATATGTCCTATTTTCTGAAATAAATGTTGTGTTTATCTTCATATGGTTTAAAATGTATGTAACAAAAACAAATATTAAATAAATTCAAAAATATAACTAATGCAAGATATTATTTTTATTTACTGATTTCTTAATGTTATATAGATATAAATAAACAAAATCTAAAATATTAATCTTTTTTAACTAAAACTAAGTTTTTTAAAGCAAAAGTTTAAAATTTAAAATTTACTCAGAAACATGTAATGACTCAGAAACAACGTTTTCAATACACCGAAAGTGTGAACTTTGTTTCCAAAATTTCTCAACACATTATTATCTTGGGTTTAAAAATTAGTTACTAAGACATAAAGTTTTAAACTTTAAATGCCTGAGACAAAAATTTTTTCAAAAAGTTAAACAGGGTATATAATTTATTGTAAAGAAGTAACGCGCAAAGATATAAGTTGTTAAAAATCTCTTCTATATGTAAGCAACTAAGGAGTGTTTATGAAAGAACTAGAAATAACAGTTTTACAAAGTAAATATTAGAAATAGAAATAGTCCAGTTAATAAAAATAATTAAACCAGTTAATTTAACAGTTTTCTAAAGTAGCTATCATAGGATATAGCATAAGATAATTGCTTAGGATTTAGTCGCACAATTCAATTTTGAAAATCAAAGCCACTTTTGTTTAGACTACAGTGAAGTTCAAGGAACAAATCAATGATTTAAAAGGACTTCCATTAACAGTCAAAAACAAAATGGAGAAGATAAAAATATAATATAGGTCACACATAGTTTTTGTTAAAATAAATTTTAAAATATAATTCTCATTGCAAATTCATAAATTAACGAATGTATATTTGAAATGAAAAATTCGGTATTGAAAATTTTTAAATTTCAAAATTTTAAGAAGCAACTGCATAAATAATGCTGTATTGCTATTGAGGGAAAAAGTACATTGTATAGGAATGATTTATATAGATATTGTCTATAGGATGATTAATAAGATATATCAAAGTAAAAATTAACAAAACAAATATATAGAAAATTTTACCAGATTTCTTTTTAATTGTGTTCATCATTTGAAACTACTTACATCACCTAGAGATAGATAACCTTATGTTGAATAACTCTGTGTGTGAATTAATATCTTCGTAGTTATATATAATTTCTCAGCAATTATATATGATTTTGTATAGTATTAATATGTATCACTTGTAACATTTGCATACAAATAGTGCTTACTGGATAATAAGCATTCAGCTTTATAAATACATAATTACACCAAATGAATTTCGTGGTATAGATTTTTCTTGAATAATATTCAATGCCAGTAAGCAACTGTATTATATATAAATGAGAGTATTTGAAGGTTTAAAATTTGATATAACACAATGAAAGTAACTATAATCAAAGAAAAAATTTGAATGTTAGTTATATTTTATGTATGACACAAATAAAATGTAATAAACATTCTAATGTAATTATACAAGCAATTTGAGAAAAAAAATATATTTGAAATATTATCAGCAGATAGCACTGCTACAAAGGAAAAAATTAGAAATAGTAATTATGAAATGACATAATTTTTCACTTCAGTATAAGTAGTTTATTAGAGCATAAAATTGGGAAACGATTATAATTCTGTTCTTTAAGATATTTTCGAGTTTCTTGGAATTATGATAATATATCCACCAGGAATATACGACTTTTTGATTTACATTATTATACTTTAATTTTTATCAAGCTTTTGGCTTTTCTGCACTTTTATTAATTGGTAATATGCATTCTTAATAAAATGTGAATTCAAAATGCATATATAAAATAATCTTTTTCTTTAGTATATACATTTATTAATGATAAACATTCCCAAAAAAACTAAAAATCAATACAAAATAATAACTATATTAGAGAAACATTCTTTACTAAAATAATAACTAACAGAGAAGCTTTTGCTACATATAATTCAGTAAATTAAATCGGAAATTATTTACGCAAATAATATTTTCGAAAACGTTATAGTATTCATAAATAATTCCACTTACTAATTTATATGGGTAAATGGTAAAAGAGCTTGTGTTTTTACATTTAAATTTAGAAATTGTCTGTGATATGTTTCAGAAAATACTTAAATATTACAATGAAAGCATTTTATATATGAATACCATTTTTATAAATGTAAGATACATGCATAATTTAGCAAATAGTTATTCACCTTATTGTTCCAACAGTCCTGAAATCTATTCAAACTATACAAAATGGCTTATTAAAACATGTGATTCAGCTTTGAAATCTTTAAATTTTTCAGAAAAACATGCCGCTTTTTCTCTTCCTGGTCAATAGTAGTTTGATATCTTGCTAATTGCTTGTGGTTATTATTCAAACAATGAATAATCAATTAAAGTGCCAAATTTTATTACGAAAAAAAAGAAGGAAATCAATTAATCACAAGATATTATGAAACTTTTTCACAAAACTTTTACAATGTTACTCAAGGTTAAGTAACGATTACATAATTATCTTAAATCATGATTTTTATATTAAAATGAAAACTATTATTTAACGATGAAATCTGCAGCTATTTTCCACATCTTGTTGCCGTAGGTAAAATAGAGAATTTATGGAATTATTCATATATTTTTTTTCCATCAGATATGCCATAACTGATGTTTATGGTTATTTAATTTTGATTACTTGCTGTCAGAAATTTAGTGCAAAAATGTCAAGACAAAAAAATATGCTATTTTTTTGATTTTTGCAGAAGCTTTAAATTAAATTGGAAGAAGGTAAAAATACATCATTCGCTTTTTGCTGGTTTCAGCTCAAAGACAAGATTGGATGATATTAAGTATTTTGGAATTCATTTTGATTAGCAATTTGATTATTATTCATATCCGAACGGCAAATTTTTTTTTAGTGACGGCATACTTACCAACAGCAATATATTTCAAATTGCCGCAAAATGGAAGTCTTATTAATATTTCTGAATAGAAAATTATAATGTTTAAAATGATAAAATAGGAAGCATTTTAACCTGTGTAATTCAAGAATGTTTTATTCTGTGCTGTTCAATAAAAAGGCATATTCAACGGTTAACAAAAACATTTTTCATCAGTTTTATGCCTTATAGTCTTAATTACGAAAAAATGTATGCACATTATTGTATTATTTTGTTGTGCAAACAACTTATAATTTATTAAACTTTCTTTCGAATAATTTATTTCCCATTTATTTAGTTTACAGATTTTCTATAATCATTAAATTACCATGTATCAATTGGAAATTTTGCTTGGAAATAGGGATAGAATAAAAAAATGAACACAGAAAAAAACAATTAATGTGTTTACAATCCATTCCGATATCATTTTTCAGAATAGCAGACACGGTTATGCATTACGTTTTATTATTGCATCATTTCATGTTGTATACATATTTCTTGATATATTTCACTACATTTATATATATATACATATATACATACATATATATATATATATATATATATATATATATATATATATATATATATATATATATATATATATATATATATATATATATATATATATATATATATATATATATATATATCGTTTTTTTAATCTTGTATTTAGCTCTTTTTTATTGAGTATATATATATATATATATATAACCATTTTTAACTAATGTATGAGTTAAACCACAATTGTTGTGGAAATCCAAAGTGTAACTGGCAAGATGAAATTAATAAATATAATTAAGAAATTTCTAACTTACCGATGGCGTCATCTCGCATTACGATTCTCAATGAATGAAATTCTTTCTAATAGGGTTACGCTTCCTCTATCATTTTTACTTGACATCTTCTACAGACCAGACGTGCTACAAATCTCATGGTTGATCTCCACATACTTGGAAACACGATAAAACTGTTCCGCTAATAATGTAATTAATTTTTGAAAATCTAACTCTTAATGCCTCTTAATAACAATTTCCCCAAGAAAAGCAAGTAACTATGTAATAAATGACATATATATAGATAGATAGATAGACAGATAGATAGAAAGAAAGATATAGATAGATAGTAAGCAAATAAAATTACGTAATATTTTGCTGTAGTTAAAAACAACCTAAATTTTTCAAATGAATAATTTTAGAAAAAAATATTTTGGTAATTGTTTTACTCAATAATGATTTAATGCTAGAGTTTAATATTAAAAAAGAATTAATTCCATGTTAATATCTTTTCAGAACAAATTTTACGAGAAAGTATATATTTATTAAATTCTAGAGCACTAACTCAAATGAAACTTTGCTTTACATCAAAATGTTAAACTCAAAAATAGATATTATCAATGAAAACTCTTCCAGATATTAAATACGATGACTGATTATTAAACGCACATTCATACGTCAAATGCTATCATTGATGAATGAACTTAATGATTTATGAAATGGAAATGAGTTGTTATCTAAAGTCATCGTAAAATAAATAGTTTATCAAATTATAATAAAGAATTGATCACCCGATCACAATTCATAGATGCAATAGAACTGTTCATAAAATTAGGCTTAATAAAAAGAAAAATACTGTAAAAGGTCAATAGAAATTTGAGCATAAAAATTAACTATTGGATAAACTATATGAGGTAAATACGCAGCTGTTCAGCGCATGTAGAATAAGATATAAAGGGAGGAATATGTAGAGTGGGCAATATTCACGCCATTATTGCTACTTAATAAATAATCGCTGAAAGATTGTTCTTGTCACAATGGAAGCCTGTAATTGTTGGGAATGCCCGACTATCGCCGACCTAATCAGTTCTAGCAGGCAGGCGAGTTTACGAAAGGCATGGTGATCGGACTGAGATGAGCATGTTTGTCTTAATGCCAAATCGCAGCTGACACACATATGAACGCGTCCACAGTGCACCGGTTGTATCGGAGATGGTTTGCAACTAACAGCTATGAAACTGTTTTGTGAGGTGCCAATGCTGCCAAAGTAATGACAGCAGCCATGGAGCTACTTTTCCAGCTGTAGGAGGTGGCGGAATTTTGGTAAACCGCAAAGTAAGTTTACTAAAATTCTGCAGCACGTGCCAGAACCCTGGATGCTCGTATATAGGCTAAAACTATTTGCCGTCGATTGGTTGCTAGTGGCTTGCTCTCATGCCAAACGGTAAGAAGACTGCCGTTGACCCCACAGCATAGACGCCAACTTCAGAAATAATGCCTGATTAGAGCAATGTGGACAAGGAAGTGACAGAATCTCTTTTTCTGATGAGTAATGCTTATGTTTCTTAGGTGATTGTCTCCGCGTATGAGTGTGGTTTTGATAAGGAGAAAGGTCCAATCCTGCAGCAATTGTGGAAGGCCCCACCACGCTACAACACGGTATCATGATTTGGGTTGTCATTGCGTATGATCCTAGGTTACCTCTAGTTCGTATTTACCGACATTGTAATAGCCAAACGTTACGTGAATGATACGTTACAACCGGAGACATTCCTCTACCTTCAGAGAGTGTCCTATGCAATTTATCAGAAGGATCACACTCGATTGCACATTCATAGCATCAGCCAACATGTCCTGTAAGGTGTACAATTGCTTGCTTGATTAGCATGCTCACCAGATCTCTCACCAATCGAACAAGTGTGGGGTATGATTGGATGCTATTTGAAGACCCTGCCTCCTTCACAAGACGCACTTTGGCTAGTGGTTGTCAAGGAATGGAGAGCCATTCCTCAGGACACCATCCGTACTCTCTTTGACTTCATTCCTAGATGTTGCTTCATGTATCGCCGCCCACGGTGTTTCTGCAGTCTACTTATCTGATACCATTCTCACTCTGTATTATTGCATAACATTGCAAATTACACACATAACACTTATTGTTCGTTGCTGCTGAGTTTCGTCACTTTCTGGCTACTCTCTCTTTCTTGGTGTTGAATTTTCAATCTCGGGCAGCGTATATCTGTCTATCTATCTATCTATCTATCTATCTATCTATATATATATATATATATATATATATATATATATATATATATATATATATATATATATATATATATATATATATATATATATATATATATATATATATATATATATATATATATATATATGATATGTTGAATTTGTACATCAATCTCTATATGGAATAATTTCTATTACCACTTACAAAACTAAATTTGTTTGAAAAAAAGCATAATTTATTGATTGTACACAATTATTTGTTGTTACAAATGTATTACATGTTTTTTAAGATATTTTATTTATTTTTTAAGTATTTTGGTAAGTATTGATTTAATTAAATAAATATTATTTTGTATATTAATGTAAATTTCTGAATTTCTTTAGTTCGAAAATGCTTAAATTGATGATTATGTTTTTTTAACATAAATATTTATCATTTTACAAAATCATATTTTATTTTAAGATACTGATTAATACTAAAATTTAACTTTAAAAAATATAAAATTACTTAAAAAATGTAAAATTAAATCATCAGTTACCATCTACTTAATAATACAATGATGAAATA
Organism: Latrodectus hesperus; assembly: GCA_037975125.1. Lineage (NCBI taxonomy): Eukaryota > Metazoa > Arthropoda > Arachnida > Araneae > Theridiidae > Latrodectus > Latrodectus hesperus. The sequence goes on along the minus strand of JAJQOW010000794.1, from coordinate 36,382 downwards.
ATAATTAGAAAGAACCTTTATCACTGATGACTTTTTTATAAGATATTAAGTCTTATTCAATGAGAAATAAATTTAACTTAAAAGCAAACTTTACAACGCACAAATGAATTTGTGATAAATAGCAAAAAAGCAATGAGCTACTTTTCTCATAAAACTTTTTACTATTCATTCCTAAATATCACATTATACGATGAAAAAGTTTTTATATCAATTAAAAGTATTTTCTTTCAGGTTCAATGATCTTTTTCGATTACCTTTTGGAATTGAAAAAAATGTATACACTTAACATTTAAAAATAACATTCTTATTTTGTCAGAATTATTTTCTTTACGTTACATATAGTTACATCATAATTTACTGTACACTGTAAGTAATAATTTTGATAAATTTGTTTTGCCGATAAATTAATTAGAAGTGTTAGAAGTTAGACTAGCAGAAATTGTTTGCTAATAATTTACGTTTCAGATGTTATAAGAAAATTCGAAGTATATTAAAATTATTTCCTTATAGACAGGATATAGCTTAAAATTTCAATGCTAAAATCTTGAAATATAAGCATTGTATTTTAAAAAAACTCTTAATATATGATTCTCTAAAATTTAAAATACTGTTTAATTTTTAATGAAAATATAAACAATGTAAGAAAATCCGTATTAATTGTAAGTACCATTTTATTAAATTAGGAGAGGTAATTATTCCGTTACAATAAATCTAATTGCCAATTGAATTAGAAGTATTTCTCCCAGAAATTTTTGTGTATCTTTGTATTTTGAATAATATGAATTAAGATGGGGTGAAAAGATAAATTAAGAAGATAAGATGCATGATATAGAAATAGGATGGGATCTTATTTCTATACTATTCTTCCTTGCATTCTTAGCAATTATTGATAAGAATTTTACATTAGGCGGTAAAATCATATTGTATTTCCGGTCTTAAAGCGAAGAGTTCATTAACGGAATGTATCATCGTTTGAATTTGTTACACCGCGCGCCACAAATAACCTTAGAATGAACTCAAATCAACTTAAGTTGTGATTTCTTATCAACATTAAATTTAAAATAACAAATTAAAGTTGGGCATTTCTTAAGTTAATCGACGTTAAGTTAGGAAACTTTTCATATTTTTAGGTTTCAAACTTGCCTAAAATATGCAGCAGAAACAGAAGAATAGATTTTACTCTCATATATATATATATATATATATATATATATATATATATATATATATATATATATATATATATATATATATATATATATATATATATATATATATATATATATATATATATATATATATATATAATATGTTAATAATAATAAACCTTCGAAAACTTTTGGCTTGAATTCTAATTAAAATTCAGTAAGATTAGAAATTTTGAGAACTATCTTAATAAATTTTTACGAGTGAGTTTAATTTTCCATTGACCAAAACTCATAAGGTCAAAATTTGTAGAAGAAAATTTTCAGATACTTAAATATTTTAAGGATAGTTAATTAAATATATAAAAATTCCTAAAAAAATATTTTGTAGCGTAATGCGGTTCTAAATATAAATGTATAATTAATTTGATTTAATAATGAAAAGTTACTTAAAAAGATACTTAACTTAAAATTCAAAAAATTAAAATTAATTAAAGAGTAAATATTCCAATAAAACTTGTAAATAATATGTATCAATGCATTTATCAAATATTTACATATTACTTTAAATTTTAAAATTTATTTAAAAATTTTAAAATTTATTACAAATAGAGTTTAAGGAAATTAGGAAACATTTAAATTTAATTTGAAGGTTATAACATTTGGAATGATATTTATTGTATAGAAATCTCTGTTTATGTATTACAGATTTCTTTTATAAAATAATCAGTTTCTAAATTTAAAGTAACAAATAAAAAATGCTAAATTTCAGTTTTTCCTGAAGTTCATATAACATCCGCGCACGATCTTTAGTTTTAATTTATTAGAGATTTTTTATTATTCACTACATTAACTAGACAGACAACTGATTGCTTTTTGATATCTTTTTCAATTTTTTAAAAATTTTCCTACAGAATCTACGTCCTCTTATCTAAAATATGTAACTTAAAAACATTTATTGTTGAAAAGTAAGGATTCTTTTATCTTAAAATTTAAATGAACTTTAAGCGAAACTGAGCATAAACTTTAAATGAAACTGAGCTAGTATAAAATGAAAGCAATCTAATAAAAATGACTACATTTAACATAATATAAGTAGTCATATAAATAAACAGTTATATGACTACCTCATACAAACACATTGTAAACATGAAAATTTTCCCCAGCTGATTCGCATTATTACCGGAAAAACTAATGTCTGGCTTCCTGTTTTCAATTCATCACAAATGATTTAGAAGCAAGATTAAAAGCAATTTTCATTTAATAAGTTAATATTTTCATACAAATTACTTATCAAAAGTCATTAAATAATTTATTTCAACTCAATATAGTCTAAAAATACCATTAAGAAAATCAAAATATTTCAATGAGAATTATTTTTTGTTCCTCCTTAAGTATCAGATTATTTTACGTAACACTTTATTGAAAGATATTGATAATGTAATCAAAAATATCATTGAAATAGAATAAGGAAGTTGTTGCCTAGAGAAATAAGTGTTTAAAAATACTTTTTAAGAATTATTGTGATTATAAATTTTGAATTAAATATGTTTGTAATAGAAAAAATGCTATTCTAATTTAAATTTACATTTGATATGTATAGATTTGATCATTTTTTTATTCTGATGGAGATGAAAATAAAAATATTATTCTAGATTTAAATAAAAAAATCGCTGTGTTTACATTAAACACACTCTTTATGGATTCTTTGTTAAATGATGTAAGTTTGGAAAATTCAGAACCAAAGTTAAGCAAAAAGATCGTCATTTTTGATAGAAACATCTGTAGTTAATTATATCGTTTAATTTTTATACAAAAGAAATAAATTTTTCATTTTTAACATTATTCGGAAAACGTTTATTTTCTTTTGCATAAAGAAGAAAATTATAAGCTATTGTAATCAAAATATTTACGAGAAAATTGTTGCAAATTAAAGATAATGGTTATATTCGCAATTTCCAATGACTTCAAAGATTTTTTACGTAATAGCATTTACACACTGGTCTTATTTGAGGCCGACAATAAAGCTGCAAATATCGAGCAATATATTAATAATAATAATATTAGAGCATAATAATATTAGCAATAATAATAGAGCAGTAAATTCAAATCTCAAATTATTAGTTAGAGATTAATTATGTGTGCTTATATAAATTTAAGTAATTAAAATGTTTCAAAAATGGCATCAATTAATGCTTAGCTTTATCGTCATAGCATCCTAAGATTTATATTAAGACTTTTTGTTAATAAATAAAAATAAGATCTACAATTAAATGCATATATAGACATTCAAGGTTTTATTCAATTTTCTCTTATTATATTATAGAAAAAAATTCGAACTTCCTTTTGTTCTCTAGATGAAATCATATGATTTTAAATAAATAGAATATTCGATTCATGAATCAAAATTAAAATAAATGTCACATACCTTTTTCCCAAGAAACCGTTCTGGTTGTAGAACAATGTAATAGAGGCCAGATAAGAGAGAAAATTTAAAAGAATTTCAATCATTGCTCTTCTGTTATTAGGTGTGCTTCGATAAAACTGGCGAACAATATTCCGTTCATGTAATTTTGTTTCATTGCCCACTAAAATTCATTCAAAAAATGTCTGTTGAATTCGTTCTTTATGTTTATCACTATATATAAAACTTTTTGGAGAAAATACTCTTAATACCCTTCCAAAAAGTGTAAATTTTATTGTAATATTGCAACTTATAACACAAAACTATGAAACCCTGTCATTAGCAATGTCTTTCTCAAATTGAAGAAACATAAATATAGTAATTTGATTGCTAGCCAGGCTACTTTTATCGACTTCTTTTACTTTATTTTCTTCAGTTATAATGAATTATGAATGGGTATTTTAATTTGTGACGTAATAAAAGGCCATAATTTTATCTTTTCCTCTTAAATTTCTGAATTTTTTCTTATGATACAAAAAATGAGAAAAACTCTCAATTATCTAAGAATGTTTCCAAATATTTCCATCTAACTAAGTTTGTATTATAGTAAAAGAAAGGAAATCATGCATTGTAAATTCTCAAGTGCTTCTAAAGATATTTTTTTAGTGTCAGAAATGAAGTTTCCATTGGGGTTCTTTGCTTATTGATGTAATAATTGTTCTACACACCAGAAACTCAGTCACAGAAAGGGCAGCGAATTTAATGTGCTTTTCTTGCATGTGGTTAAGATTTCAGTGATTTTCAAATTTTTATAAATGCACCATCTAAATTTAACATTCTCAGTTAACTTCAGTACAACGCTTCGTAAGTTAATTTCATATTTGCAGAATATGTCATATAGGAAAGATCGACAAGCATTGCTTATAGTGACAGCACAGAACTAAGAAAAGGTTAGAACGAGTCATTAAATAGACGACACTCTACTAAAGTATGTTGGAATGCCAATGCCTGTGAAATAGGTCTGCACATTACAGTAATATACTCTCTTATTTATCAGCAATACAATCTACTAAAGGGCACCTAAAAGGATATAAAAAAATACCTAAAAAATTAACATTTGAATTTTTGGAAAAAGTGATGCACAACAAACAAGATAATTACAATTTCATTCTTTTAACAAAAACATATATAAGAAATAAATTTCCATGTGAAAATCAGTCTTTATATTGAATAGTGCAATCAATAAAACATTCTTGAGTATCATTATTGTAAATATTTTTTAAATTTATTCTAAATGAAATAGTGTGGTACTTAAAATTCTATCTATCATTTTCATTTGTTGAAAAGAAAAGTAAATTTGCTCTCAAATATTGAAATGTAATGCCAAGATCATTTGCTTAGTTAAAGGAAAAATATTTCATTCATTAAATATTTCTGACTATGCGGCACTAAACTGCAGCATTTTGCACTAAATCACAAAGATATACTTTATTTCTCGCGGAATTTGTCGTCAAGCTCATAAGCAAGTTCCAACTCTATTTATTTCTGTATGTTTCTTATTAATAAAATTTCACGAAATTATTCTGTAGCATGAGCTAGAATATAGAACATATTTATAGTTAAATAAGAAACAAGTTTTGAAGTAATTCATTAACGAAAAATTTTGGTTAGTTTTTCTGTTAATGAATTACAATATTTTATTTCAGTCTCAATGAAATTGCAGATTCATAAAGTTTACACATATCTTTTAAATTACATGTTTCTTAATTTTCGACAATATTAAGAAAAATTATGCAAATTTTTTTCTTTTACACAATTTAAAACTAGAATTTCCTGCATTTAGACGATTAGTTTAAAATCACTATGGAGAAAAAAATAAGATATAATTAAGTACTTCTATTTTCCATACCTACAGAACTAAAAAAAGAAATATAAGCCTATAGATACAGTAAATAATTTCATAAAAATCCTAAAATAAGAGAAAACTCTCCAGTTGGTACCTTTAACTGGCCTTTGCATGTATAATAAGTACAGCCTTATTCCTCTTACGATTACAATAATTTATTTTCAATTAATTAGCCATAACTTGAAGAAACTTAGTCAATATGCAGTTCAGTTTTCCTTTATATTCTGTGATGTTATTTATTTGTAAAATTGTATCACTACGTATTTGAAATTAATTTGTAGTCTCGTGTGTGTCACACGCACACACAGTATACAGTATGTACTCTTTATATAATTTTAAGTACTTATTCATTTAAAATTATAGTTAATAGAATTATAGGTAAAACTTTAACGATGATATAACTATATCTAAAAGACTTTATATGTTTTATACGCAATAAATATGGAATTTATTTTATTGAAAAAGTTTCATTTAAGAAACTTTAGAAATAATTATTTACAAATTATTACAAAATTAGAATATCTTTTAATATTAATTTATATTTTATACTGTTGCATGTGTATATTTTTTATGGATACTTAGATACGAAATGTCCTTAAACAGGTTGAAATTTTAAATCAATATAAAATAAAATTCAAGTATACGTAATTGGTTGTTAAAATCACTCAATTAGTAAGTTATATATATTATATTATAAATATAATATATGTTATAAAAGTAAAAAAGACACAAACACGATTTTTAAAATTTTTATTTAATTTAATCAAGATCAATAGAAAGTCCTTATTTTCAGTAGGAGTGAAAACTATTTAAATCCTTATGATAAAAAAATATTCATTTCTGTAAACTTTAATTGCTGTAACCATGTAATTCAGTTTTTAACGTTTAAAATAATATACTGGAGACAACTTTAAAGTTAAGAATTGTAGTTTGGAATTTTAATGTATAATTGCAGTTACGAATTTTCACAATGTTCTAATGTATTTAATTTTAAGGAATATTTTCTGAATTTCTTGCCATTTTATGCAAATAATAACATGAGCAAAGCCCGATTGCTTAGTGGTAGCGTTTCACTGTACCGAAGCACAGATACGAGATTCGATCTTCGGGCTGGGTAAAGTCGACTCAAGCCATTCATCCCTTCAGTGGGTCGATAAACTGAGTAGCTTGGGAAATAAAAAATAGGGGTTTCACGTTAGGCTGACCATCTGATCAGGATATATGCTTCGCACCCCAGGGCTTCTCTTTCAGGAAAACAGCCATGGGCACTGTAGGACATGGCCCACATATGCTGAGGTGCCACAGAAATAACATGCACGATTAAGAATTCCTGTAATTTTAATTATTTGCAAATAAAATGTAATATAAAAACTAAACTATTTCAAAATTTCTTTTCTTTTTTGAATTCATCAAATCATTTCTTTGAATTTGTAAATTTCAGATATGTTTTCTTCATGTTGTTTACTATAAGTATGTTTGGTAATAATCTATTTTCATGAGAATTTTGGCTAATTATGAAATTTTTATAACAAAATATATTGGAAGCCACAAAAAAGCTATTATTCATCTAAAAACATTTACATTACATGAGATTTTGGATACCGGGTGCCTAATAAAAATACACTTTTATGAATATTATGAAAAGATTATTATTTTCAATGTAGCTTGGCAATGGGAAAAATGTTTTTCAAAATTACAATTATTGATAGAAACAGCTTATATTTAAAATGCTCAGAAGTGAATGATTTTTATAAAAGTACTCTTATATAAGATTTTTCTCGCGCAGTGTTACTGGGTGACAAGAGACAAACTAGATTTAATAGACTCTGTTGTAGCTTTTTCCCCCCCCCCTCATTTTGAGGTTTTTTTTTTCTTTTTCCATTCTGAGGTTTTTTTTTCTTTTTCCATTCTGAGGTTTTTTTTTCTTTTTACATTCTGAGTTTTTTTTATTTATTTTTTTTATTTTTTTTTTATTTTTTTATTTTTTTTACTTTTCTTTTTTATGTAACTATTCCTAATCTGCCGTTAGAAATTAAAATAAACTTTAATAAGAAAAATATATGAGTTATGGACTCCCCGTGTAGTTTCCTTACAAAATAAAAAAAAATTATAATTTAAAAGAATAGAAAAGAGAAAGAGATGTATCATTTATTGTAGAAAATATTATCATTTAATTATTACTCTTGGTAATTTTTAACGTAGTCTATCATATACCAATGAATTAAAATTTATATAGTATTTTGAATGTAAAATATAAATAAAGCTAAAATATCTTAAATTAATTGAATTTAAAGACAATTACACAAGTTTGATAGAGACTGCGTTCGCACTCATAGGTTCAGGTACTATAGGTATTTTTTTGATTTCTTGGGTGAATGTATTGCTGATACATATTTGTATAACTTTTAATCCGAATTTATAATATATTCTTTATTATAATCCGGTTGTAATTTTAAATTAAGATATGGCCATGTCTTCTCCTTTTTTCATATTAAGAATTAAAAAGATTTTATGTGTATATTCTCCTGTTCAAATTCTTGATTACAAGCAATTCATTAATAGAGTGATAAATAAAAGCGTAGCAATATGTTGATGTCTTTTTTATTCATGTTAATTTATTGTAAATCACCATACATGATTTTTCTAGAAAGAATGTATTGATATCTTACGCTGTTTTTTAATCAAATGTACAGTTTACTGATGCTTTATATATTCCTAACTTGAACTCCGTGAACAATTTGATATACTGAGCTTTTTTATTAAACATTTCTCATATAACATGCTTGAAAAACATTTACAGGCTAGAATGGCATCATATTTCCTTTGAACATTTATGATTTTATGGAAATTGGCTTGGAAAGTGTTGTTTTTAAAGAAACAGTTTAAAAATTCTCTAATAGAGGATCTATACTCTTCATAGGATGTAGCCTAAAACAATGATATACTAATAAAATATTCTTCAGATACTAAGAGTTGGATTTGACATATGCCAAACAGATTTGCTTATAATTGTCCTTAAACCAAATATAAAAAAGAAAGAAGAGAAAGAAACAATGATAGAATTATCAAGAAAAATGCTCAAGAATAAACCGCTAAAAATTTGTTCACTGAATGTTTTGTGTACTTTAAGGAAGGGCTTCCCAACGTATGGTCCGCGGACCTCTTAGGGGTTCGCCGGCTTTTTCTAGGGGTCCGTGACTACCTTTGAACAGTGACTGCAGTTCCCATCATATTGACCCTCAGGTAGTTTAGTGCCGGTGGATGTGGCCTCCCTGCTCGACTTTCTGTAAAGTCCGGGTCACATGTGAGCTGGCTTACGTCGCTCGATGCGTAGAAACTTTTTACGCATGATCTTCAGAAATGGCACGAGCTCAGTCGACCAATCAGAGTGCTCACTGCCTCGTATGCTCTCCTCGTTTTTTGTGCGGCTAACGATCATCTGCTTTTCCTCGTTTTTCTCGATGCATTATTCAATGTTGAACTTCTTTCGTGAGTGCACCATTTGTTTTTTGCACAGTTTATTACTTCCGCCATGGATCGGTGGATCGGGATCATTGAAGAAACTAGCAGCTTCTCCATCGCCTTCACAGCAGGGAATGCTCCAGATAGAAATGAATTATGAAGGAGGACGGCCAAATGAATCAAGAACAGTTACATGACGCGCCATGCCAGATTTATTATGCAAAAACTCTGCAAGTTCTCGATTAGTTGCAGTACCCTGCGGAAGTAAAATAACTAAACACCGTAAATATAACGAAAGTTATTTAAAAATAGGCTTTATCGAGACAGAGGTTAAAATACAGTGTGTAATTTACGAGCGAGTACTTCCGATTAGTTCGATGGTTCTTATTAAATTACCTCTTTATTTTGAGGGTACTTAAACGGATCTCCATACTAAATAGATGAATATTTTCAAGAGGAAGAGCACTGAATTAGCTGCTTCTCAGCACTGCAGGAAAGCTCATACACAAACAATTAATAAAAATTTACTAAAAGTTTCTTTCTTGGTAAGTTATCGGGTGACAAAGACAGGCAAAGTTCATACCATTGCCGAAACCCTCATAAAACCAGGTGTTAGCGATATTGTTTCTCGTATGTTAGACGAAAATGCAGTTAAACGTATATCTTCAGTGCCACTATCAAACACTGTCAAGAGACGGATAGTTGACATCTCAAATGATGTGAAAGAATCTCTGGTGTCTCGCATCCAACACAATTCATTTTCTCTCCAAATAGATGAATCTACTGATGTTGCGGGATGAGCGATTTTATTGGCTTTTGTTCGTTATGCGCACTCGGGATGTTTCGAGGAGGACCTCTTATTGTGCAAACCACTAAGTGCCCCTACAATAGATTCTGAAATATTTCGTTTGTGCACGATGTTTTAAAAAGGAAATTCCATGGTCTAATTGCATCGATGTGTGCACAGATGGTGCAAAAGCTATGACAGATCTATTGGTTGGAGCGATAACAAAAATAAAAGGGAGCTCGAAATATTGCAGAGTAGTCATTGTGTTCTCCACAGACAAGCTTTAGCTACGAAAAAAATGCATGCGTCTTTCAAGAAAGCTTTAGATCAATCTGTCCGAATTATAAATTACATAAAATTACGATCGTTGAAATCAAGACTTTTCAAAATACTGTGTGAAGATATGAAAAGCCTTCATCATTCTCTGCTTCTACATACAGAAATAAGGTGGCTCTCACGTATGAATCCACTCTCTCGATTATATGAATTGCGTTTAGAAGTCGTAGCAAATATTATTGAGGACGAGAATTGGTAATGTATGCTTGCTTATTTGACAGATATTTTCTCCAAATTGAATGAAATGAATACTTCACTGCAAGGGAAAACTGTAACAATAGTCACTGCAAACGATAAGGTTCGCGTTCAGGAAGAAAAACAATTTTCGGGCAAAGAGTGTGGAGGAGGAAGTAGAGTGTTTCCCTCTTCTCAATGGTTTTTTTAAAAGACAAAACATAGCAGCTTTGGAAAACTTATTTCATGAAATCCTTTAGTATCTCGGAAGCTTGACATCAGCATTGGAGATTATTACTCAACAGCTCAAGATGAGACACTGCAGCAATACGAATGGATGAACAACCTATTCTCTGTATCCAAAAAGCCGAACATTCCATCGTCGAATGAATATGAGCTATTGATAGAAATTTCCACTGATTCACAACCTTGAATTCTACTTTCGATAGGGATGGTTACTCACACTTTTGGATACGTTTGGTTTAAGAAAATTTTCTACCCCCTTGTTGGAAAATCAAAATGTGTTCGATTTCCATTCGCCACAACACACATGTGCGAATTCGGATTCTCGATTTATGCCGGCACCAAAACTACGAACTAAATCTGTCTAGATGCTGAACCTAATATCCGTCTCCAATTGTCAAGTATTGACTCCGACTTTTCAAAATTGTGTCATCAGAAGCAACCTCAACCTTCACAATAAGAATCCATTACATCTACAAACTCATCTCTGGTTAATAACGCATTTGACGAGCAGTGAATGTTCCCAGACTGTAACTTTTGTAGGCATTTGTTAGTACTTCCAATAAATTAATAATTAATTAAATTCTGTTTATATTGATATTTTTATTGTGAAAATTAAAATGTTATCCAACTAATGTTTCTTTTCTTTGCAATATATTCCCTTCCACTCAATTAGAAATATGGCCTGCCTTTGTGTGTCGAACGATGTGAGCAAGTATATAAATATACAGCGTAGGAATTCAGACTAATAGAAACGTAGTTAGTTTCCCAAGTTGTTTCCATTCATTATTAAATCAAAGACTCTTAATTCGTCAAGTGGTTATTGAAAAAAAGGCCACTTGCATTATGAAGTTTTCAATTTTGATGGGCTTCGATCTGAATTTCACTTGTGACTGTGCGCTTGACAGACAGCCCTTGTAACAATTCAACACTGGGGTGGTGATTGGGTTAACGACTACAACCGAAGGAAACTCAGCGGCCCTGTGCGGCAATAGTGCCAGGAACAGTGCATTAATTGTCACCTCAGCCGGAGAGCGGCTGCGGTATCTCCGCCCGTTCAGTTTAGTGCAAGATGTGATGAGTTTCTGGTATATGGCCCGGTGAGTTTTTTAAGATTCGATGAAAAGGGAGTGAGTGCAGTGATGATATTATGTAATGCAATTTTGTATTCTACTCGTGTACAAATGCTGTTTTCTCTGGCTTAAATATCAAAAATACACTATCACTATATATAATTTAATGATAGTGTATTTTTGATAATAAGCCAGACAATATTAAGGAAAACTTATTTTAAATATGCGTATATTTATAAGTTTTTATAGATAAAAATACTTGTGTGAGTCGTGGAAGACTTTTTTTATAATGTTTATAAATTCAAAGTATAATAAAAATATTCATATACTATACTTAAATATGTGAAATCAATATGAAATGTGTTTTATCGATCATCTAATATTTTTCCACTTTTCGTCATTTCAGTATTTTCAAGATTTTATTGAAGAACACAAAATTAACATTCAATTATTTCAGTTTTAGATATCTGCTTTTATTTTTTTACTAATAGAAAAATTCTAATAAATTTATTTTTTAAATAATTTTCAATTTTAGAAAAAATAAATTAGCAGAATGTTAGGATTTTCCAAATGTTTTCTCAAATTTTACAATGGATATTTCATAGCAAAAATGTTAGTATTGCTTTTATAAGATATACAGGGTTAGCAAGAAATAAGTTTCCCACTTCAGAGGGCTCTAGAATACGTTCTATTTGTCCAAATGAGATAAAATTTAAACTACAGATAATTCAAATGATGCACTTGACATTTATTTAAAAAATGGTACAAAATTTCACCGATAGATGGCGCTGCAATACGGATAAAAACATTTGCTCTGTTTTATAAATTTTAAATAATAATAATTAAAAAGTAGCATTACAACTGTTTAATATGCCCCCCTTCATTTTCAACAATGTGCTCTAATCGCAGAACCATATTTTCGACAGCAGACCGGAGTGAGTCTGTCGGAATATCAAGGATATGGCGCCGAATGCTGTCCTTCAGATCTGGTACAGATGCTGGCCTTTTATGGTAGACACGGTTCTTCAAAAAACCCCACAACCAAATGTCGCAGGGGGTGAAATCCGGGTGAAATCCGGTAGGGAAAATGCTGTGTTATCCATGCCTCAGTAAAATGCTGTGTTAGCAGTTGCTTTGCTCAACGATCAATATGAAGAGGTGTGCCATCCTGCATGAAAATGATGTCCTGAAGGCATCCATGCTGCTGAAGTTGTGAGATTAAAAAATCCCTCAGCAAATCTTGGTACTGTTGTCCTGTGATCGAACAGGTTTTGATTCCATTTGCAGTTATCTCTTCAAAAAAAATACGGTCTAATCACAAAAGTAGCCGTAAACCCACACTTTACTGTCACTTTTTCAGGATGCAAGGGTTTTTCTTGCATAGCGCGAGGGTTTTCCACTGCCCAAATTCGACAATTGTGGGTGTTGATTTGCCCATTAAGTTGAAAGTGGGCTTCATCAGTCCACAGAATATTCCATGGCCACACAAGTGACATCAACCACCATTCGAGCAAGGAACTGAAGTACAAAAGTTTTACGAACCTCTGAGTCCCCGTCCTACAACAAGTGCAGAGGCTTGATTTTGTAGGGATAAAAATGCAAAATCTGCCGTAAGATTTTTCGTACAGTGGAATACGGCATATCCAATACACGGGAAACAAATGGCACACTCACACTACCATCCAGCGACTGACTGCTGGCTTCAACGACCGCTGTAGCCACATTTTTGACGCTAGAAGACTGGATTGGCTTTCGTCCTCTACCGGTAAGAATTCCAAGTTTTCCAGTTCTTTCAAATTTCTGCATCATCTTGCGTAACACACATGGAGACATTGGACCTCTTCGTATCTGATTCATACGGCGAAATTCTTTTACAGCTGCAACGGAGTTCTGCTGGTTCTGGTAGAACAATTTTACAAGTAACGCTTTTCCTTGCAAAGAAGGCATGATGTGCAGAGAAGTAACTAATGCTCGTTCAGAATCCACCTTCTTTTTACCCAAAGATAATGCTAATAGGCATGCGCTGTAAAGCAAATGACTTTTCATATTTTCAGTATATGCAAATAGGGGAGTGGTGTCAGTCGCCTTCACGTGGTGCCCCCTGTTTTCACTAAACGACTGACTCCTGTCGCTTCGTGCTGCCTACTACGTTCTTTCACCTGGTGACCACAGTTACACTTGCCCTGGACTTTCGGACGTCGCAGTTCGAAACTCTGCGGAAGATGACTTTTCATTCACCTCAAGATTGTATTGGGCTGCCCGACAGAGACTGATGGTTAAAAAACCAAGGTCGAGCGTAAGATAAAAAAAAAAAAAGTATATGCAAATAAGTACCATTAGTATTACAGCGCCATCTTTCGGCGAAATTTTGTACATTTTTTTAATAAATGTCAATCGCATCATTTGAGTTATCTGTAATTCAAATTTTATCTCATTTGGACAAATAGAACGTATTTTACAGCCCTCTGAAGTGGGAAACTTATTTCTTGCTAACCCTGTATATTTTAACAATTCCTCATAAATTCAGTTTTAAAAATTAAAATCATACACAATTCATTTAGTTCCAATATAATTGTAACAATAGGTATATATAACGAGAACATTTCTAAACTAGATACTATGATAGATTTAAAATAAAGCATCGATTCTATTTTAATATAGAACACAGACAACTTTGATTCTATGGTCTTAGTTTAATTGTTTTTAATATTGTTTCTTAGAATAATCTTATATTAACAGCGGAAAAATTGACTTAAATAAGAATATTCTAGAAATTTTTCAAAAGCAATATTTGGAGACCTAAGGGTGATAAAAAAGTTACTACTTTTTGGTAACAAATATATTATTGTAATAAGATTTAATATTCAGTTTCATTCTCAGATAAAGTGTACCTATTTCACTGAATTTTTTATTTTAATATTTGTTAAATTATTTACTTCAATACTTATGAACTTAATCACAAAAACAAAATTATCACAAAAGACAAAGCTTTATTCTTCTTATTACATATTATAAACATTAGATTGGGCTTTTTCCAAAGCTCTTTTTAAGGGCTCCTCATCTTTGTCAGGAGCATGCATAAACCATTTCTTTATATATTATAGTGTGCAGGTTAACTGGTTCTTAGATAATGACAGCGCACACCAAATGTTGAAACAACTAAATTTTATTGCTTAAAGAAATGCTAAAACGTCGCAAATACAAAAAATCTCTGAGAGAGAAGTGATTTCTGAACAAGTCCGTTCACATCGTCGGGGAAAAATGAATCTGCTCCGTTGCTCACCGTGCGCTATTGTTCGGAGAAGATTGGTGTTGCCAATGTTCAGGTAGAAAGTTTTTAGCTGCTGCTGCCAACTTCCGAGCAGAAGTGTTTCACCACATTACATCACTCCCCCAAGTGCCTAAGGCACTAGGAGTTAGAGATATCGTGGGTTCAAACGGACTCTTCTGCCCGATCACGTAATTTGCACAGGGGATTCTTCTTATACAGCAGAGTCTTGAATCACAGGAACAGACATCGCTTTCGGAGAGTTCGGTGAAGCTTGGGTAGCAATGGGAACAGGAACTAAAGATTCAGGGGCCCCAGACACTAAAAATGCTGGTTTTAGACGGTTGACATTGATAACGGATTCTTTTCCTTTAATGAGGAGAGTGTAAGTTTTATTGAGCCGTTTAAGCACTTAATAAGAACCATCATATGGACGAGTCAACGGAGGTTTTACTGCATCCTGTCTCACAAACACATGAGTGCATGAATCCAAAGCTAGGTGCACGAAATACATGTTGTTGATATGGAGTGGTCACTGGTGCAACATTTCTCATAGACTAGCATAGCTTTTGTGACAAGGAAACTGGATCCAGGGAAGTAGAGAATCTTGTTGCCTGAAAGAAATCTTCAGGCAGCCGAATTGTTGTACCGTAAAGCATCTCGGCACAAGTACCACCAAGGTCTTCCTTTTAGGTTGATCGAAGACCCAGCAACATAATGGGCAGGCTTGATGTCCACTGAACGTCATTGTGGCACATTAACGATTGTTTTAATGATCGGTGAAACCTCTCAATGAATCCGTTCCCGGCAAGGTTGTATGAAGTTGTACGAATTCGGTGAATGCCAAGGACTTTGTTGAGATTCGTGAATAAGTTCAACTGTAACTGACGACCTTGATCAGTTATTATGGTGGTAAGTATTCCAAATCTTGCGATCCAATGGGTAACAAAAGTTCGGGCGATGGTTTCTGCGGAAATGTCACCTATCGGAATTGCTTTCGGCCAGCAAGAGAATCTGGCGGAAAGATCATCATTGTTAAACATCATTGTTAAAAGATAAGAATATCCTTCCAACGGGGGTAAAGGTCTGACAATGTCCAAGTGCACATGTTGAAAGCGTTGTAAGGGCACAGTAAAAGCTTGCAAAGGTCTATGGTTGTGTTTGGAAACTTTTGACTTCCTGCAATCAATGCATGCACGAGTCCATGCAACACAGTCTCTAGAAATCGAAGGCCAGATAGTGTTGTAAGGATGGGAAAAAACCCGGTTTATTTCCGGGAATAAACCGGGTTTTTTCCCCATGGGAATTTTCAAAATTCCCGGGAATTTTGAAAATTCTCAAATTTTAAAAATGGTGGAAAAATTTGAATTTTCATAAAAATTTATAAGTTTTTAACCACATAACATATTTAAAAAGATATATTTATTTTCATTTATGGCAATAGAAATTTCTCAAAACATATTTGGAAAAAGATGACAGCCATTTGTAAAGATTGCAGGGCGCTCCGTGGCTGAGTGGTCTAAAGCATCACCGCTAATCGCTTGAGAGCGTAGGATTGTGGGTTCGATTCCCACCGTGGCCCTGGGTGTTTTTCTTCGTTATTCTTCTGTGGTTGTACATCTGTCATTGTGCTATTTGTCCTATTATCAACGAAGACTTACAAGCGGATCTCAAGAATCAAGCATACAAGTCTGAATATATGTAATGTAATATAATAAATAATATGCTACATACAAAAAAATTTTTATAACGTCAATCGTTAGTGTATATAGATATTCCTTTTGTTTTTCATTAGATATCTGGAGTTACTTTTGATCAATTTAGATATAAGTAATAGCCTGGATGTACATCTATTGTATGAAACATTCAGAAAGTAATTTTTAGATATTGTGGTTTTATTTGCAGTGGTTAAATCAGATGTTTAAATATCTGCTTATCTCGAATCAAATATTATACGTATTGTATTCAAAAAGACAATCATTTTCTCTTGCCATCAAAAGTAATGATGTTAACTGTACTGATAATTTTATTTGCCACTTTTAACATGTAAAACATTTTTTTTCTTTTGCAAGTTTTTTTATACATAGATATACTTCATAAATGCTTATGTAATTGCTATAGGATTTATTACATAGTGTTGTGTATATACTTTCTAGAGAATACTAATGCAAAAACCTTCGTAACAAAACAGATTGTTCATAGATTATAATAAATACTGATTCTTATTAATATTAGTAGAACATTTTCCCAATTTTTAACTGTTATATTTATTAAAGTTTACAAACTTGGTGTTTGAGATTTGGACAATATCTCAACTTTAATACTGTCATATAAAAAATTTCTGTGTTTAAAATTGCTAATTATTTGCTAGTAATAAAGAAGCAGGAAAATGCTCTTGATATTATTCCTCATTTAAATGAAGCTATTTATTATTGGAAATGCTGGCGAGAAATTAAATAGAATAACTAGATTTAAATAAGCATGTTGGATTTCTTTACTAGTTAATTTAGTTGATTATTAATGATATAACAAATCAGTAATTTTGTTGGGTTACGTGACAAGAATATTAAATTTCATTCATTACTATGGACCTTTTTAAAATTTGAATATGCATGTTGGTTCCAATAATTTTAGATTTGTTGAGATTTATGTCATAATTTTGCTTTTACTGAAAGTTTTAAGTTAAATAGTGGCTGTTGATGCTAATTGATTAATTTGAAGTTATTTAAATTTCTGATGAAGTGTTTCTTATAATAAATTTTTGTAAATTGGTCCAGTTTGTGTTGATATAATAAACTTCTTTATCGGTATTACAACCTTTAAATCCTGTTTATCCTAGCTAGCAGAACCTGTCTCCTATTAGCATTGGCCATTTCCTCTTTTTCAACATCTTGAGATATCTATTTTCCATCTTTTAGGTGGTATTATTTAAATTTTAACTTGGTTGGATAGTATTTATAATCGTATATAAATTATTCCAAGTTTCCTGGATGTGGCTTTTGTGTTTGTTACATTATAGTTTCAAATGAACTAGATAATAGACAAAACTTTTGATTTTCACCATAATTTTTACCAATTTCATTTTGATTAATTTATGTGAGCTGAAAAATGCTTCTAAAAGTTCTGCTTAGTTAAAGGATTATGTCATATAGAGATATTAATATATATATATATATGCAGATTACATAATTTCATAATTTTAAATATGTATACACACATAACATAATCAGGGGCTTAGTGAATCAAGATTGTTTCTCAATTCAAAAGTGTGTCTTGTGTAATTTCACTATAATTAACAACTATTATACAGAATATGTTGATGGTTGGTTTTGACACACTTTTATGAGATTGTAAATAATAATGTTAATGTGTGATATGTTAAATGTTTCTTCAAATAAGAGTTTTTATAAATTCTAAATTACATTGTATTTTACATTTATATTCCAGAAAAAACAAACTTTTCATCTGTATTTGAAATTTTTTGAAGTGAGCTGAAGTTCACAAAACTTCCTTCTGGCAGCATATCTATGACCTACATGCATTAATTTACAATGCATTTAAAATGCTTGAAACTTGCTATTTTAAAATCAGCAATTAGTTTTAAGAAGCCAGAAAGGAGGTAGGATATTGTTTCTAATACCTCACTACAAAGATTTTCACTTTTCAGCATTACAAGGGCTTAATTTTTTACAGATTTATATCATTGGGCATCAAGTTGGTTTTCCATCATGAAAGAAGTAGCATAAGCATTGAAAAACTAATATTTTTAAACTATTATTTATGATATTTAGTGTCATTTGCTTATTTTAAATATAGTATTACTGTTGTTACAGTAAAATAGGTAGCTTCAATTTTATACATTATTTATTACAACAGTTTTTGTTATATCCACTTCAGTTGTCATGTTGAACAACTATATTCATAAAAATCAATCAGTATTTATCAAGCAATATTTTTATATTTGTAAATATTAGATATTTTCTACCATAGAAATAATATCTATTTTTATTTCACAAGGTAACAGGTAAAAACATATTTAGATGGGATTTTTTTACTGTGCAGATTTCTAAATGCATCTGTACAATTTTAAAATCCTTTCTGAACAAGTTGCTTATGATTACTTCAAGTTTTTGAATTGGAAATATACAATTCACAAAATTACAGATTTATCAATTTTCCTAAAATTTTTGTATTATGTACAAATTTTAATCTTGTGTGTAAAAATTCAACTAACTGAACTAATTCTTAAAAAACATAAGTTTTCAAGTTTTTATAACAAGATTATAGAAAAATAATATACCTATTTTCTTATATCAAACTGGCATTAATATTTTTAGAGCTAGTATTTTAACTAAAAATCTTCTTGTAAAAGAATAACACATTTCAGCTTTTTTATGAAAAGCAAGATGCATTGAATTAAAAAATAATTTTAATTTTTTTACAAGATTACGTGAGTGTAAAATGTTAAAAAAGCAACACTTTTTTTCAGAATTCGTTTGCTTGACTCTCGTAAATTCTTTTCATAATATCATAAAATTATTTCCATTTCTAGTACTAAAGTCTGAAAAATGAAAGTATTTTCAATGACAGATTATCAATAATTTTTTTAATTCACCCATATTTTCTGTCTTATCATTTAGAATTGATGAACAATAGTTTAAAGAGATTTTGATTCTACCTTACTGTTTTGAAATCATTTTTAATGCTGTAAAAAATTTTCAAGAACTCAATGAATAGTTCAACTGTAGAAATATTGTAATTGTGTAAATTAATGTATCAGATATAAAAATAGAAAAATAGAAAAAATATTACAAAAGAAATAAAAATAGTTTTATTTAAAGTCTGCATTATATATATTGTACTTAAATATTGTTAATTAATCTTAAAATATAAAAGAAAATTATTTTAAATATTTTAACTATAATAAAAGAAAAAGTATTTTTATTCATGATTACATTTGTAGATAAAAAAATTTTCATATAAATTTTTTTACACATTTTTTATCACATTAATTCCTACAAGATATTATTTAAATGATGATTCGCGCTGGGAGAGCTCTTTTATGTTCACAACTTACACATGTCGCCTCACCACATACTTTCGCTTACATATTAATTAAATTTGTGCACCATTTACCCATATTCAGTTGAGAAGAATGCATGAAACGGTATCGTTTTGTATCACTGATAAATTAAAAATTTGTCAGTTAGAAGTCAAAACAAAAAAGAAAGCAATTTGCTTGGCATTATTTATTTTTCAATCATCAATTTTCAATTTATTACAAAAACTGAAAAAATCAAGTACTACCTTACTTTTTTTCAAATAATTTGTTTTTAAGAAAAATACATTAAAATTAAAGTGAAATTATTTTTTTTAAAAAAATAAAGTAATTTCGAATATATAAGAAACAAATCTACTATATAAAGAATGATCGCAAAAAATAATAAATCTCTTACAACCTAAAAGAACTGAAAATGGAAAAATAGATATGAAGAAAAGAATCACTATTTGTTACAATGAAACAATATTATTTTTGATCAAATAACAATTTTCAGTTTGTTTTAATAATTTCATTAAATATATATTTGTGAGAAAGACAGATCTCGCCATGCACCGATATAAAAATATTCCCTAGGTATGAAATTTTTCATAACTATATTTTTTACAATTTTAATATTCATATTTTATGCTTTTCACTGCTTTTATGAATGCTTTTTGTAGAAAATAAAATTTCACTTTGTTTAAAATTTATTTAGATATCAAATTTTACTTCACTTCGCTTCATATATATGCGAAAAAAGAATACCTAAAACGAAATATGATTGACTGAGTTTATTCCCTCAAAATTCCCAATATTCCCCAAAATTCCCGGTTTTTTCCCGAAATTCCCGAGTTAATTCCCAAGCTTCAAAATTCCCGGGAATTTTACATCTCTAAAGAGAGATGAAACGAGAGAGAATCAGTCTTTTAGTCGCTCGTACTCCTGGGTGGGAAAGTCCATGGAGGGAGTCAAACAGAGTTTTTCGGAGTGGATAGGGAACAAAAGGACGGATTCGATCGTTGGTTACGTCACAAGATAATTTAAGTCCTGTGGACAGTTCTATCTTCTGTATCTTTAAGGAGCTACCTGAAGTTGATAGTAATTGAGTGAGTTCTGCATCATTTTCCTGGATTTCAGCTAAACGTGCGAAATTGGTGGTGATATTACTATTAATGGCGAATATTCTCGATAAGGCGTCGGCAACTGGGTTGTTTGATCCAGAAACGTGTTGAATGTCAGTGTTAAATTGAGCGATAAAATTCATATGCTGAATTTTTCTAGGAGATGCAGAGTTTGATTTTTTTAAAACAAAAATGTAAGTGGACGATGATCAGTAAATATAGAAAAGGTTTGTCCCTCGAAGTTGTGCTTAAAATGTTTTACAGCAGAATAGATAGCCAATAATTCTCTATCATATGTGTTGTACTTGGTTTCAGCTGGCGTCAGTTTCCTGGAATAAAACGCTGAAGGTTGTAAAGCATTGGTACTTTGGGAGTGCAATGCTGCTCCTATGGCGACATCGGAAGCATCTACCATTAATGATAGCTGCTAATCAGGGAAACGGAAACCAAGGATGACTGGATTCAGTAAATCGCTTTTGCATTTTTCAAACGCGGCAGTTGTTTCCTCTGTCCAAAGAACAGGTCGTTTGTCATTCTTCTTAGAGTTTTTTTTTAGAAAGTGGGTTTTGAGTAGCTGCGGCCCCAGGCTAGAAACGACGATAAAAATTTAGCATAGCTAAAATTTTTTAAGTTCAGACAGTGTTTCAGGCTTAGGGAAGTTAGAAATTACTGGTGGTTTTTCGGGAAGAGGGCTTACGCCAGTGTGTGTTATTAAGCAACCAAGAAATGAGACTGATGTTTTTCCAAGAACTAATTTAGAGGTTCAATTTTAGTCCGTATTCACGGAGTTTATCAAAAATGATGCGAAGGTGTTTAATATGTTCGTCTTCGGTTGTCGATGCTATAAGGAGATCATCGAAGTAAGGGATGCAAAAATCCAATCCATGAAGCACTTGATGTATGAATCTTTGGAAAGTTTGACCGGCGTTACGAAGTCCAAATAGCATTTTAAGGTATTCGAACAAACCGAATGGAGTGGTTACAGCGGTTTTCGGTACGTCCTCCGGATTGACGGGAATCTGATGATACGCTCTTGCCATTTCGAGGGTAGAAAAAATTTTTGCCGAAAAAAACCTGTGTACAATCCTGAATATGGGGTACAGGATACTTGTCAGGTGTTGTCCCAGCGTTCAAGCGACAGTAGTCGCTACAAGGGCGCCAATCACCGTTAGATTTGTGGACCATGTGGAGGGGACTGGCCCAAGGGCTTTTGGATGGTTGAATAATTCCCTGAGACATTAGCTATTTGAACATTTGATGCTATTGAACATTCTAGATGCTGCTGCCAACTTCCGAGGTGAAGTGTTTCACCACAATATTGCTGTACATCAATATTTGTGATATGGCTGTCATGGTGGTGAGTAGAAGCTACAAATAAACTAATTTTGCTCATATAAATGTTAAATAAATTAGCAACAGTAACAAAGAAAGGTCAACATTTCAAACATTTTTATAATTGATATTATTAACATTATATTGTTTCTGTTATAAAATAATTTTAAACATTACATGGAGGTGTCACAAAAATTAAATTTTAGGTTCTTAAAATATTAAAATTAAAGTTTAAATTTAAAGAAAATATACATAAGCAATCCATAAATAAAAAATAGAAAATAACAATTTTCTTAATTTTAAGTTACAAACACAATATAAACTGAAAGTATATCCATTAAACATTGGATAATAAAAATATGCTTATAATTAATATTATGACAGAAACATATGAAATATTATGTTCTTATGATTTGTTATAGTGACTATGATTCTGAAATATATTGATTAAATTGAATTAGTAAATTTACATGTGAATGTAATGATATTTTCATATTGCACTATATTACTTTTAAAATTTACTTGTACAAATACTTAACCTTAGAAAGTTTAAAAACAAAATACTCTAATCTGTTATCAAATTTATAACATTCTGACGAGTGGAAAAGGGATGCTTTACTCTTCTAATCTTCTTTCAGTTATACTGCTTTCACAAATCATTTGTAATTAGTTCCATTAGGATTTGTAACATCACTAGAGCTTATGCCACCTTTATTAGTCAAAATAGTCAGTTGAAAATAATAACAAAATATTAGAAATATAAAATTCAATTGAAGCTTTAGTTCCCCAACCCTATTAAACATGTTAATGGTTATTTACATGTCAACTAAATATTTTATATAAAAATTTAATGTTTTTAAACTTATTTTGTTATTTAACTGGTTTAAGTTATTTTGAAATTTAAATTCGTTAGGAAAAAATTCAAAAAAGAAAAATTAAAACCAAACCAGGTTGCTAAAGTATTTCTTTAGAAAGCATATATTACAATAAAAATTTGTTTTAAACATAGTTTTCTCTGTAAAAAATACATCAACACATACTTCTGTAACATCTTCATATTTAACATCTATATACTCCAATTAACATTTTGATCCAGTGGCAAACTTCACATTTAATAAGCATATAAATACGTAAATGAAAAATAAAAACTATCCATTAATTTTTCATAAGTTACAAACACTATATAAAAAATCACATACATTAAACGAAGGATAACAAAAGCATAAGAAATATTGTTTTCTTATGATTTTTTACAATGGTTATGATTCTGAAATATTTAGAGTAAACTAAATTAGTAAAAATAAATTTTTACATTCGAATTTTATGATGTTTTCATATTGCTATATATTACTTTTAAAATTTATTTGTACACGTAGTTCACCTTAGAAAGTTTAAAAATAAAATGCAAACCTGTAATCAAATTTACAACATTCTGAAGGGTGGAAACCAGACCAATTTTCCGGAATTATTTCATTTAAAAATATATTTTACAGAAAAATTTACATTAAATATAATTTTTGCAGCAATATATAAATATACACTTCAATATCTGTCAGTTTGAAATACAAAGTTTGCACATTATATGCATTGGCACTAATGTATAGTTTAACAATTTTCCATGTAATAATATTTGTAGTATTATTTTGTTTATTATATTATACTATATATTGCTCTATAAAAGTTGTTGTTTATTATACAAAGATAAGAATTTGGTTATATATATATATATATATATATATATATATATATATAATATATAATATATATATATATATATATATATATATATACTATATATATATATATATATATATATATATATATATATATATATATATATATATATATATATATATATATATATATATATATATATATATATATATATATATATATATATATATATATATATACATATATATAAAAACAGTATTTTTCCATTCTACTCCATCAATAATACCAATAATGGTAACGAAAAAAAATCATAAATTAATCCTAAATATTCCATTTTCATCGTGTAGTGTTTAAAAAGATTTACATTTTTAGTATTTATTAAAAATAATAGAAACATTTTATTTACATATTTTGCACGTGGAACTAATTAAACACGGACATACAGTTTAAAGAAGATTCCGAACCACTATCCAAACCCAAGCTGGGATTCAAACCCATTAACTGTTGAACCGAAGCTATTTCCTCAGGTTTATAAACAGGGGTATAATTTAAAAGCCCCTTTTTTTACATTCTGTTCAACAGAAGAATCTATTTGTAAATATAAACATATTATAATACATACATAAAACTCTTGATTATTCATTTAAGTATAAAAACTAATATTAATACACAAAATGTACATTGACCTATGCTGAAAATTGACTTCAAAAACATGGATTAATTTCAACAGTTCACTACAAATAAGCCAAAGATAAAATTAATTTTATTATGAAATCATTGAAATTATTGTATCAAAGTTAATTATTATGAGAATATGATTAAATTTCAATTGTAAAAGGAAAATTAAACTTTAAGTTTTATTAAAATTTAGAAACTACTTATAGACATTTGTTATTTACCAATTTATTAAAAATCCTTACAATATAATAATATATAACCAATCCTGATGTTTATCACTAAGATAGATTTTTACATTAAATTAGATTTTGATAAATTTCTTTTGGAATAAAACTTTAGATCACTAAATTTATTTGAAAATACTAACCTATGGCCAAGTTTCGCATATTAATGCTAAAACAAAAAAGAAATCTAATTTAAAAAATAGCATATATCAAAAATATACAAAAGAAATTATCAACATTGCTGTTTAGGGTGGCTACTGGTTTTTAATTATCATAATAATCGTAGATTATTAATATTATGGATTCAACATCACACACAAAAACAATGAACAAATTAAAGTGAAATTTAATAGTAAATTTAATTTATATTATTTAAAATAGACTATTATTTGCAATGCATATTTTGACTTAATTTTACGAACATAAAATAAAAATTAACTTCTTAAAAATAATGTAATAGAATTAAATAAATAGACATCTTAAAGATATATACTTTATATTTATTCAAATGAATTGATAGTTCTTACTAAATTAGTCTGTTAAAAATAATGTTATTATTTAAAATATTAAATTAACGACCAAGACAAACAAACAAACAAACAAAAAAATTTAATATTAAAATTATTTTCTATAAAAATCACTAGAATAATTAAATTGAAATGTAAAACTTATATTTGATTCAAATAAGATTAACTTTAATATTATAACTATTTTTATATTTATAAAAATAATTGAATAGAATTTGATTTCCTATTAAAATACATTGAATTTAAATTAATTATTCTAAAATAATTTGAAATTCAATTTCTAAAATTACTATTAATGGTAAAATGCATTAAAATAATGTATCTATCAAAATATCTTTCAGCTTTATAAACTATCTATTAAATGGTTAAAATCAGAGAAAATAAATAATCAACGGAAAACATCAATAATTAAATATAACTATTCAAATAATATTGGAAATCGATACAATAAATTTTCTAAAATAAATGTTTCTCTATCCATAAAAACGAAAGTAAAATTGGTTCTATTCTGCATAACACCTAATAATAAAATGTCAGATTTTGTATTTCCATTATGATTTGTTTTACTATAATCAATGACAGGTTAATATTCAATATATTTATCATGTAAATTTAACTTTCATTTAATTAATTTTAAAAGATTTTTATTCCCGTAGATATCAATGCATTTCCCACTCGATAGTGGTATCGTGCATCGGTCACGCTGCCTAGCAGATTTTGGCATGCCGTTATTTTCGGCAAGATGTAAGTCTTTTAAATATTGGTCTGTGTATTAAATAAACATTCAGAGAAGGTAAATAATACTATGATTTTCAAATATGGAAGTCACGCATGCGTAGACCTATTAATAAGTCTGCTCATGATTTTACTTTCCTTCAATCTCAATGGTAAATGCTGCAGCCGCCTTCCATCGACCACTCTATCAGCAGCCGACGACGGTGTCGCTCAGAATATGTGGTAGGAAAAACAATGACCGCTTCATGTGTAAGTTACTGGGCACGGACCGGTCAAAAAATGCAGTGTAAAGTGAGTTACCAAAGAAACCGGTAAATGGCCACTGTAATACCACTGAGCTTCTGCTACTAGGGAGGGATCCGCCAGCTAAAAAGGTTGGGAAACCCTACCATAAGGTATACAACACCAGCATGCGTCCCTGAGCTAGGCTCTACCAGTTACAGGGCTAGGGAAAACATAAGGGCTGGCTCATCGCTTTGATGTATCGCATGCCGCCTTGTCATTGGAGAGGGGAAGAGCGTGACGTCACTGGGCATCCACTGGCTGGCATTCTCTATGCTAGCTTGTGTCTCATCGGAGCTTTCTCATTCAATTTTGGCTTGTTTAATGTTAATGTTTTCATTTTACGCAAGAGTATTTTTTAAAGAGGAAAACATGACATCGTGTGCTGTTGCTACGTGTTCAAATATGTATCGAAATACAAAAGGAAAACACATAATATTTCATCGATTTCCAAAAGAAAATCAAATGCCTTCAAAGGAATGGGTGCAAAAATGTCGAAGAAGTAACAAAATCAACATCAAGAATACTAGAGTGTGCAGTGAGCATTTTGATTTGAATGAATATATGGACGACATGCAAAATCGACTACTTGGTTTGCCAGAGAGAAAAATATTAAAACCGACGGCTCTGCCTAATCTTAAGTTAACGGCTTTAAACATAATTCAAAATACTCCAAGAGAACAGAGACAAACGAAATAAAGAAGATTAGAACAAGCTATTGAAATAATTGAGTGTGTGAGTCCACATATAAATTATGTGATGTAGAAAATCAATGTGATAGTGATATTAAACGCCTTAAATGCAATGAATTTTTAAAAAATATAGAAGAATTGAAAAAAAGAATATTATGCGCAGAAAATACAGTGAAATTCCTTAAAAATGAGCAAAAAAGAAATCTAACTTCTACAACAAGAATGAATGCGATTGAAATCAAATAAAAAATTGTTTTTAAATGAAATACAAAAATTAAAAATGAAAATAAAATTACTTCAAAAGGAGAACGTTAAACTTGGGAAGATGGGGATAAATAATTTATTCCCTTATAAGTGTGAAGATGAAAAAAATAAGAACTAAATGGTCATCTGACACTATTTCAAAATGTATTTTGATTCGGTCATTATCTTCAAAATCTTACGATAAGCCAGTAACAAGCCTTTAAAACCTGCTTTTGGAGTGCAAAAATACTTTGATACTCAAAAAGAAAATTTAAACGCAATCAAGGAGGAAGTTTTCAATTTACGTGTATTTGGAAAAATATCGGTTTTACCTTTTCAGAAAGGGATTATTGTTTCAATTCATTCTCTTTATGGATTATATGAAGACTTAAAATCTATAAATGTATCTTATATTTTAACAAGTAGACTTACTCAAGATGCGCTAGAAAGCCTCTTCAGCCAAATTAGAGGTCTCGGGAGATTCAATGACCATCCTTCTCCTTCTGAAGTAATTATTCGCTTAAAAAATATTGCTCGCAAATAATTTGCCTAATTTGTCACCGAAAGTAAACTCTTTAGAAAATGGACCAGACGTTTATTTAACAAGTAAAATGTTAGACTCTGCATTTAATGTATAAGAACGTCAAGAAATTATCAATTCTTTTGATTCTCAAGATGATGAATTAAATCGTGAATTCTTAATTGATCCCTTACCTTTATCTTAGGAAAATGAACTTGCCTCTTCCAATCCAAATTGTGATATATCTCCATTTGAAAAAGAAGCTATGATTTATGTGGCAGGTTATATTGCTTATAAAATTAAAGATAATTCACTTGTAACTATATCAAGAAATTCAGTCGATATGCCCAATCATTCCGAGTGGATTAATTTAATTTCTGCTGGGGGACTTACTGTTCCAAGAAAAGCATTTGTGGAAACTATAAAACAAATGGACATTATGTTTCGCAAATTTCATGGCGACACATTTTCTAAAGGGAAAAATGTCATAGCAACATTAATAAATGAAACAGAGTCTTCTTTTCCTACTGTAAATCGAAAGGCAATTAAGCATTTTTGTCGCTTGAGAACATTTATATGAATTAGGTATTTAAATAGAAATGCAGCGATAGTATCTCATAATAAAGCTCAACAGAAAAACAAGAAATGGGTCAATAGTCGAAAAAATCAAGATAAGGTGAAGCTAACAGGCAAATATATTTTTATATTGGTTATACAATTTTAAGTTAATTTCAATATTAATAATAATTTTTTGGGTTTATTAAATAATAATTGCAAATTAACTAAATATTTGAGAGGCATTTGTAGTTTTTTTCACTCTGATTAAAAACAAAATGAACTTTAAAATAAAAAGTAAGTATTTTGGTTAGAAAGTCTACAGGCAGCTTATTCTCCTTGGATGCCTGACTACGTCATCAACGGCTATTTCCGGTGACAGTTTTGGGGAGCATTTGAGCCAGCCCTTCTCTTTCCCTAGCCCTGTACCAGTTAGTTAGAATCAGCCGGGTAAAATCTTAGTTTTGAAGCAGAGATCAAGTAGAAGACCCACAATATTTGTCCTGCCACACCCAGGGAACTTCACTTCTAGGACATTACGACCACACCCAGTTTTAACGTGCCCCAACCACCATTAGCGAACACCACGGATGTTTGGGAAAACCGGAATTCGAACTCACTACCTTCCGGTAATGAGAACAACACCCTATCCCACCAGGTCACCGCGACCCCTATGGGACTCAAGTGAGAGAACAGTGAACTATTCATTGCACAATTTTTCATAAAACATTATGAATTATGTTTGAGTCTAAAGAAAAAGGAATCTGTTGTGCAACACGTTTTCAAAGGTCCTTTCATACTTGCTGCTGTAATTCAGCTACATTTAATACTGATATCACCATTGCTTTTCTTCAATTAGTGCTAGTAGTATGCATTATGCTCAAATATCAATGTACACTACTGGCCATTAAAATTGCTACACCAAGAAGGAATACAAATAACAGAACGATATTTATTGGACACATACATTATAGTGGAAAGAACAAGTGATCAGATTTACAATAAATTAGGATGTATAGATCTTGAGAAATCAGTACCCAGAGTAGCCACCTCTGGGTGCAATAACAGCATTTCTCCGCCTAGGCATGGAGTCAAATAGAGATTGTATGGCATGTACGGGGATCTCAGTCCATGCAGCTTCAACACTAATACAGTTCATCGACAGTAGTGGATGGTGAGTGATGGCGTGCCAATCGCTCGGCAACCATTGACTACACGTTCTCAATTGGTGACAGATCAGGAGAACGTGCTGGCCAGGGTAACAGTAGAACCTATTCTGTATCAAGGAAGTTCAGAACAGTACGGGCAACATGCGGTCGTGCATTATCCTGTTGAAACAAAGCATTAGGGAGGCCTCGAAGATAGGGCAGAGCCACGGGACTTAACATATCGGAAATGTAACGGTTGCTGTTCAAAGTGCCGGTAATGCGAACAAGAGGTGATCGAGACGTGTATCCAATGGCATCCCATACAATTACTCCAGCAGATGGGCCAGTATAGCGATGTCCAATGCAAGCTGGCAATGCGCGTTCTCCATGATGCCTCCAAACACGGATGCGGCCATCATGGTCCTGTATACAGAACCGAGATTCATCTGTAAAGATGACGTGTTGCCATTCCCGCGTCCAGGTTCGCCGCTGATCACACCATTGAAGGCGCTCCTGTCTGTGACGCAGCGTCAATGGTAGCCGAAGCCATGGTCGCCGTGCAGATAATCCATGCTGCTGCAAACGTCGTCGAACTGTGCCAGCAGAAACTTGTTGCCTTGCAAATGACTCCATTTCTTGACTCAGGGTTCGTGACGTGGCTGTACGATCCCTTGTGACCATGCGGATAAGATTCTCTGCTGTTAGTGATGTTCTGTTATTAGTCTTCTCTGCTGTTAGTGATGGGGGGTCGCTAAGATCCTGCATGACGTTCCGTATGATTGTCCTGAACCCATCGATTCCATATTCTGCAAACAGTCATGGGGTCTCGACCGACGCGAGCAGCAATATTGCGGTACGATAAACCGCAATCCCGTTAGGCTATAATCCTTCCTCGATCAAAGTCAGACACGTGCTGATAGGCATTTCTTCTTCTTACAAAAGGCATTACAAAAACTTTCTTTGCAGAAAACAACGTTGAAACGGAAATTGAGTATGAGAAAACTGCTGTCAAATATCTGGTTGTATATACATTGTAGATGTCGTTACTGTTGCCTGCTTTGTATGAATGCGCTGAAAATCTAATCATTTGCATTTCACAACAAGTTCTACCTGTCATGCAAATTTCACGTGTGTGGTATGCCGCTTTCCTGGTGTAGCAATTTTACTAGCCAGTAGTGTATTATGCTTAAAGTATAAATTATCTGGGATGTAATGTTGATAATTATAAAGATGCTTATAAAACCGAATGTCATTTGCATTTTTCATCTTAATAGTGATATTGCTCATGATTTCTGTACCTAAATGTATTTAACCACCACATAATTGCTAGTGTTCCAAATTCCAACACTTATTTCGAATGTTCACCTTTTCTATTCTATACTTTAGTCAGAAATCTGAAGTTAGCTCTTTGATGGGACAAGAGAACAAAACTTATCAACTTTGATATGAACAAGTTTAATATCCAATTTAGAACATTTTATGATTACTAAGATGCCGGCCGTATAGTCATCTCGATTAACCTCTTAACTGTGACATATATTTCAGAAAAATGGACCAAAAATGGAAAAAAATTTTGACTGTTTAATTTTATTCTTTATATTATTATAAGAGTTAGAAAATGCTTTTTTATTACAAAAATAAAGTTTTAAATACAATAAATACTGTATTTATAATTTTTACATACACATAAAACATTGATTACACATACATGTTATTCATGTTGAGCAAATTAAACGAAATTTTGAAGCTAAATATAACTAGTATAAACTAGTATAATATAAAAACACAACAATATGATTTTCAATACGTAAATTTCACAAATCTTTTACAGTATTGTATATTCCAAAACAATGTACTGCTCAAAAGGCTATATATTGCACTTTTTACAATAAACTCTTGTCTTATATATATATATATATATATATATATATATATATATATATATATATATATATATATATATATATATATATATATATATATATATATATATATACATACATATATGCCTTATTCTCTTCCTTTGTTCATCGGTTTTACGACAACATATAAAACACTGCCTGGTTGGAGTAGTTTTCCCCATTGATGGGATATGCTGTGGAAAGTGTCGACCTGTGAGGCGCAGTAAGCTTACACAAGGACGCAATGGTCCTGGTAGTTGAACATTTGGTTTATTTTGTTCAACAATTGATTTTCTGAAGTTCATATTTTTCGCAACTGCTGCTGAAGTATGCAAAATAAAGGAGTTATTTATATAACGCGTGGTTGAGATGGAAAAAAAAATTTCTAGTAATATTTGTTCCTCCTTTTCTAGCAACAGGGAAGCCTGTAAGATGTTGATCGACTTTAACATCACTTCCCATAGTGTTGTTGTAGTCATAGACTACCTTCAGAACCAAAATTGGAATTGGTAAAAAACTAGGACCACTTGTGTCACTTATTAGGAAAATAGTTAATTAAGTATCCTAAAGTAGAAACGAACTCAGCTCGGACTTAACAAAATAGCAACGTTAATTTTTATTCTGCCCGAACTGAATTCGGGCGTCACTGGTAAGGGGTTAAGCCAAGTTGTTCATCAATTATTTCAATGGGAACCTATATCTTTGGTAAGATATGACTCTCCTCTACTGAAAAATATGATCGGAAAGATTTCTCCACCTCTCATTGCCAAATAAAACAAATGCATTTCATCAAGATTTGTCTCTAGATCCATTGGATGTAAACATAAATGATAATTATAGTACGTTAACAACAATATTGGTGATTGATAGGGGAATTTAAAAATAAGTTTAAAAAATATTCTTTGCATACATGTTGCAATTTGTATATTATTGTTAAATTTAATAACAATGTAGGTAAGGCTCTAAAGCAGCTGAGTAAGTAGCGATTCAATTAATGGATGGAAGTTTCTGTAAAGCGTAGATTAGAGGGCACTACTACCGTGGAGATCTACAAAACTTCCGGCACGAAACTTCCTGGTTACTATTCCATTATTGTCATACCATAGTTCTTGTTTTTGTAGTTTCCATTGCTTTGAGAAATATTCATTTAAAAGTAATTATCCTATAAAATTTTTTGAAATGCAGAAAGCAAATAAAGGCAGTAGTTATTGCTTAACAGTTGGTTGCAATATGCGAGTTGGAACAAATTTACTTTCGCAAGTGAAAATGTTCAGATTTCCAACGGAACCCGAACGTAGGATTTTGTGGGAAAAGGCTGTAAATTGGCAAAATTGGAATTCAACGAAATATTAATGTTTGTGTAAGAAGCATTTTATTACAGGTAAATTTATTGAAACTTCATGTATATATATAATTTATATAAATATTTAAACATTTTCGGTGCTTTTCCCTGTTTTAGAAGTTTTAATTTCAGTACTATAGCATCAACAATTGATCCTAATATCGCCAATAAGAGCGATTCCTCGCAAAATATGGTAATCCATCAGGATTATTTAAGTAAAAATTAAAAAATTATTTAAAAATTTACGGGATTGCGCCCTGACACTGATTGCACTCTTATTAAAAATTATGATTTTAACGGATAAAATAAAAAATTTTCAAAAATAGAAATAAATACCTAAAAATATTTAAATAAAAATTTTGCGATTGCATTGATTTTCAATGGGAACAGAGAAAACCGGAAGTATTTGAGATGGCTTCCGGTCAACTGAGGTTTGTTTTTGCTTACACTGAAAACTCCATCCATATTATATTATGGAATGCAACTTCTATTTCAGTGTGGGGGTCATTTCAAACTTTGTTTCTGTTACTTGCTTATTGATTTGTTTGTACGTTCGTCAAATAATTTGAAGAATCAACTATATCGAACTTTCATAATTAATCTGCTTACCGAAAAATCAGTTGTTCTTCATTTATATTCATTTAACTGTGTAATTAATATTATTAGTTTTTTTATTTAGTTTTGTTTCTTTTAATCACTTTTAGAGTTCTAGATCAGATAATGGTCTTAGTTTAAAGTGCCAGTTCTAGGAAATTATTTTTGATTATAACTTAATATTTTATTTACTATAAACGAGGACGATACTTCTATTCAAGAAAAAACTTGATTTGAAATATTTTAAGACAATTAAAGATATCTTTATTTTTCGTTATACATTAAATTGTAACCCTGTAATCTGCATTTTTATATTTTTCATTTATAAGCTTTTTGCTTAAAAATAATCTTAAGGTATCAGTGAGTTAGTGTTCCTTCAGGTTTAACATTAATTTTTTTTTCAATTTTAATTAATCAATTTCTGGATTTTATGGTTTTGTTTTAAATGTCTAATATTTTCTTTGAAACTCAATAAAGGTAATATTCGAACAATGAGTTTTACATTTGAAGTAAATATTTGTCAGCAAGCTAAGCAAAATATTTTTTTTGGTCGAACACAACTACAACAAAACAAAGGCTTTAACTTTGGAGAAGCCCCAGCTTCTGCTGGTAATGAGATTGTCTTTTCATTGTTTTATTATTTAGAAACAAACTACTGATATTTAAGACATCAAATATTTATTTTAAAATATAAATCAAAATAGAATAAGTGTTAATTTAATTCTTCTATTGATGTTTAATATTTCTTAATGTTTCTGATTTCTAAATTTGGAAGTAATTTGTAACTTATCAGTATGGATTCTGCTTTTTGACAATAACTTAGGAAAATATTTGTCTAATGTGATTTTTATTTTTAAATATTCTAATAGTATACTTTTTATATATTTCATATATAATTTGAGCTACATATTTTTGGCTCAGATGTCATATAATCCATTATGCAAATTTCTAAATTTTTTGAGTTTTTAGCTGATATTTTTGCTTATCTGGCCATGGGATTTATTTATCACTTCATAAACATTGAGAATAAGAATTGGGTTGATAATAATATTTTGGCAACCCCAGTACTTACGTCACTATGAGGAAATTTAGAACATTTCATTCCATTTTCAGTGTGTTTTTCTTGACATTTATATTTAAATTCTGGATTGTATTAGTCTATTTCATTATTTTAAATGATCTTTTTATTTAATAATTTAAAGTTTCTGATTAAAATTGGGTCAACCTATCCTTTATTTAGTTTATTATAGCATTTTGATTATTTATAAAATTAAAATAAAGACTTTTTTATTGTTAATTTAAGGATATTTTATAATTTGTATCTATGTTTGCAAATATGATGTTCCTATGTTTTCATTTTTAAAATTATTAGATAAAATTCGAATTATCTTTTATAACTTTTTGTTCATTTAATTTGTGTTTGCAAATGTTCAAATCATGGAGGAAGGAATATAAGAGGAGCCGCCCTATTGGTCAGCGCTTGACGCATGTGTCATATCCCCTCTGTCTTCCAAAACATTACACTAAAACCTGTTGTTTACTATAAAGCTTCTTGTTGAATTTGTTGTTATTCGGAATTTTCGAATTTTAAATAATAATGGCTGCTTGCTGTGCTTATGGATGTACAAGTCGACCTTCAAAAAAATTCATGGAGTAACTTTTCATTGGTAGTTTCATTAATCTTTAAAACTTTTTGCTCACTAAAGTTAATGTTTCTAATCCTGTTGCATGTGCATCATATTGTTCAATTTTATATGCCAAAAGCAAGCGTGAAAATATTAAAAACTGATTTTTTTTAATTTTTAAAATTTTTTTTCCATATATAGGTTGTTTATTAATTCAAATGGAATTTTTTTAAAAAAAAGCCTTAATGACAACTTACATATTTAATTCTACAAGTTTCTTCACATTATGTGTAATATTAAACATTACCATGTTCTTAACTTTACAAATGCTTTCATGTGTGTGCATACTTAAAAAAAATAGGCAAATTTAAATATTAAACTAATGTTTTAAAATTATATTTTAATTAAAATTAAAATTTTATATTGCATTATATTAAAAACTTATCTCTCTGTAAAAAAATTAATTTGAAGGAGATTAATTTTATAAGTTTAGGAATACATTTAATTGTTTCGCTAGTGAATAAATTCCAAATTTTTAAACTAAAGTACTTAGTTTTTAACATTACATTAATATTAAAATATACTTTTTGAGAAGATATTTTAATCTTGTATAAATCTTATTTAATATAATAAATCAAGATTTATTGAAAATCAATTTTAGATTAAAATATTTAATTTCTAGGGTTTTTACAGTTGACTTTAATTTTTTTTATACTTATTTAACGAAATTTATTTACAAATAATTGATAAAAACTTTTTGTTCTAATATTGGACTCAAAATACATCAAAATAAAAATACTTTTACTATATAGATATAAATAAATTTATATACAGAAGTATAATTCTTTCTTATAAAAAGAAAAATTATAACCAAGTAGCAGAATATTGCATGCATAGATAAAATCACAGGAAATAACATGGGTAGGAAACTTTGCCACTGAGTAACAACAAAGAAAAGAAAAATTGACACTTTTTCCCATGATTATAAATATTATATGATATTTAATTTACTTCATAATTTTTCAAGTGTATCTCAGTCAATAAGGTGAGTAACACGCCTAAAATTTCTTTATTGAAATACATAATATTAATAAGCAGAAAAAATACAAAATAAGCACTTAACTATTAATAAAAATAACTTTTTTTACAAATAGTAAGTAATTTAGATCAGTTTTATTACGATGTGTGTAATTTAAACGAAAATAATGCTTGCTTTTACAGTGCCCTCAATAAGAAAGTACCGTTTCTCTTGAAAGTCAAGGTGGGCGTGGCATCGTCTGCTAGCTACTTCACCGGCGCTTACGCTATTTCGCGGTTAGAACGGCTCCTCTTATATTCCTTCCTCCATGG